>KK502497.1:549189-833654 GCA_000688735.1 Glossina austeni | reverse complement strand
CTTTTATGGTTTAAAAAAGATTTTTTTTTTTTGCTAAAATGTTTGAAGCTTATGTTCAGCTTCAGGTATTTTAAGTATTAAAGCCAAAACAGATTAGTTATACATAGTTAAAATCGAATTTTTGATAACTTATTCCAATACTGGTAGTTAAAGTCTATTAAAATTTCGCTTGCAACCGAAAGCCGGAAGATTTATGTTAAATTTTTTTCAAGAAACTACGGATAGTCAGGTATGTTGAATTTTTTCTTAATAGACTTAAAAAGCAAAATTTAAAAAAAAAAACAGATCGTGTTAACCCGAAACATATTTCTGGGTAAAAGAAAGGCAAACTACATCACTCTTGTGGTGCAAAGCTATGTTAAGTTTGCGCGGTTGTATGCAACGTCCCGACGGATTTGAAATATACACCAACCTTTTCTGATACCAACCGATTTAAGTTTTTGTATCCGCCTGTCGTCTGCCTATCTTGTTTTCTGAGCTGAATCTATAGACTGTAGTTTTTGAGAAATTCGAACGAAATTAAATGCAGCGAAGTGTGCTGGCCCAAGAATCAAGAGTACTGAAAATGGGTCGGTTGTGGCCACTTCCCATGTAACACCTTACTTTGAAAACTCTTTAGGTGAGTAACTGTATTAAGCAACGCGGCGTAGGGCATTTAATGGCTAGCGGTGCTCCGCTATTATCTTTATACTGGTTCCTATTGCTTATACTTGCAAACATTTTTTATTTCAACGGAGTACTAGGATATTGTACATGAATTGAAAAACTTGGACGCAACTATGAAGTGATGTCTTGCTTTTTACTACATATACAAACTAAAAATTTATGGTAAATTTTAAAGTGTTCTCTACCAAGAAAATGTAATTTGCCATTTGAATACTATTTTTTCTTACAATAAACGTGCTCTTTTTCATTTTTTTTTTAAATGAAGTTCGCGCGCGTAAGTTGAACAAAAACCAAACATTGGGTGAAAACACAAAAATCAACAGCCATGCCGAGCAACAAATAAAAATAAAATAAAACTGTTATAGTACTTTAAAAAAAAAAAAAACTTTTACGCAATAATGTTTCCTCTACTGTTGGTTGCAGTTGTTGTAATTTTAGCCCTTCTTGTTGTTTGTATAGCGAATACAAAAAATTGTTCATGAAAAAATAAAAACATCCACTTGTTTTAAATGTTACTCAGTGGAGTAATTAAAAGGCCTCAATGGTTTTGATAAAAATAGCAGATCGCGCACGCATACATGTACATATAACTAATACCATGATATGTGAACATATATGTTTGTGTGCACATATGTTTTGTTATGTTTATATTTACCCAAGGTTTTTAAATAAAAAACAAAAAAAAGCCGTGACAACGTACGAGCATAGTCCACGGCAGCAATAACACAACAATGACAAAAAAAACAACTTTGATATTCATGGCACAACGACAAGCTGCATCAAGCTTTCGTAGTCTATGCAACGTTAATAGCGCGCCATCGCAGTCATGGTCAGTGAGCTTTATAAAAATCAATGTGAGCCCATTTGAAAATGACAACTTGTTCGTACCATTTCTCTATACGTACTATAGTAATATGTACAGTATTGTATGTAAGTAATTTACGTGTTAATTGTTAAGGTAAATTAACAATAATTTTTTTTTCAAAATTGATTAAAATTGAGTTTTATCGAAAAAAACCAATAAAAAAAAATAAGAAAAGCAAACCGGAAGCTATGGCTTCCGGCTTTAGTCAATAATTACGTTTCATTTCGCAAAAAACAAGTCCGTTGATAGTTATGGACCTACGAAGGCTTACTGACCAGGTCCTTCGCAACGAGCTAACGGTAAAAGTTAATTCTTTCATAGTAATTGCACAATAATTGCAGTTTTTAGTTATCAAGTTGTTTACACAGATTTCTGAGGCCCACACTTCTCTTTTGCGAGCAATTAAATCACTACTGGCCTGTATGTGTGTGACTTCTTGGGACTTTCCTAAGGATTAGGTTAACTTTAATAGGGGAAAGGAAAAACAACATGATGTATGGATGTATGGATTGACAAATAAGTGAAGGGTCAAAAACTTGGCAAAGGTTACATCAATTTCGATGGCTTTGATTTACATTCATGAGAAGTTTCATTATTATATATGGTTAGTAAATATGAACAAACAAACAATTTTCCCCTTGCTTGCGAATACATTTTTCTCACGGCTGTTTTACTTTATAATATAGATATATAATATATAGGCTGTTTTACTATATAATAGAAAACAAGTAAGAAGATTATATTCTGACGTATTCGGCGCCATTATTCTAAAAAAAAACTCTAAAAAATCAAAGAAAGCTAAATTTTCATATTTTGGAGGGGCGTGACTAATTTTTTCTAGTTTTGCAGAATAAAAGTAAAAATTGATATCGATTGATACGTGGATTGGGCAGATATCTCAATTTTTGCGACTATGACTACGATACAGATACTGACATTGGAAAACGTCACACACCCAATATTATAGGTTATGAAAATGAAGTTCTTTTTCCTTTTCTTAGTCGGTGTACGGTATAAAAGATGTGGTCATGATCGAGTATAATTTTCTTACTCGTTTTATTACTTATTTGATTTACAATCTATGTAAATGTTACGGTCAAGTGAGGAAAGTAATAGAGGTTCCAATGCGAACAACAATACAACAACACCGGTCTGATAAATAAACAAAAGAATAGAAAAAAAAAGCAATGCAATTTTAGGAACAAATATAAATTAGTTTCCAACCGAAAGATCCAGTGTACGAAGTCCTTTCAATCTTGTAACGACATTGTTGCCATCTCGAAGAAATATTGCCAAAAGATTATTTGATACTACTCAATCGGACAAACTGTTTTGGACAGAAATTGAAAATACACCATGAATTGCTTGCATGCTAGCAATGAGACGGAGGGACTTGAATTTATATTTTTGAGTTCTATTCAATATTGGAGTTACTGGCTGTTGCCCACAATTGTGTGCCGTAAGTCTAAATAGGATTGAGAATACTTTTGTATAAAATTCATTTTATTTTTAGATTAAGTTGAGATTCTGAACGCGCAAATGAATCAGCAAATAGAGTCTTCGGGTTTTTACGCCAAGTTGCTGATGTTTTGCTTTTATATAATTTTTCCACGTTAATCTTTAGGTTTTCTAAGCAAATGATAGGACTTAAAAAGACACGGTTAGAGCAGTATTCAACACCCGCTGTTCAGGTCTTCGCTGCTAAGCGAGTTGCTGAGCTAGCAGTGAGCACTGGGTTTTGTAAACTGGCACAAAAAATATGATAATAGTAAGTATATGTCCCACATAGCAGCATTTTAGCTCGGCCGCCGAAATTGGGACCGATTTTGGTATTCAGAAACATGTCTAAGTTTCCAAGTGCTTTACTTGCCTTACTTTAGTGCTTAATACATACTTATATCAATCATAACTCTCTTATGATGGCCTATCATTTTCCGATAATAAGTAGACATAACAATAAAATTTGGTTAATAATCTACACTAACTAGAGACAAAAATTGTTTGAATAATAACAAGCTTTTAGCAAATCTTACTCACTTACTTACTTAGAAAATGGAGGGTGTTAATTAAATGGCAAGCTTAGATAGCAATTGCTGTCACCTTGAAGAATAACAGCAAATAGCAATTTTGGTAAGAGCACAGAAAGAATTTTCTGTTACATCGGTTTTACTAATAGCCACCGCTATGCATGTGTGATTTTTCCATATTTCTGGATAGTTCCGATTGAGTTGTAATTAATTAACTTTGAAACGTTAATGAAGTTTAAAGAATTCGTTTTTATGTCGCGAGTAAATTCGTCTAATAACTGCACTAACATTTCGGTTTGTCGTTTTAGTTATGTATGAAATAAAGACAACATTTAATAAAATGAAACAGATGTGCATAATGTATTTGATATTAAAAATGCAAACATAAGCGGAAATTTAAGCGTAATGTTATTTATATAAATTGTGTCCACAGAGACACAAATATTTATGCAACACCATTATGTATATTTAACCGCAAGGAACGCCTCGCTTGGTATAAATTTTAGAGTCGAATAACAAATAATCCCAAATATTGTATGTTTGTAAAACTTTCTTGTATAATATTATTAAAATATTAAAAAAGTAATGCGTACACGACGATAATGTGCTGACTTGTGCTCTTATGTGCAGTGAGAAGGAAAACGGTATAACTTAAAAAAGAAACCACTTTTTAAAATACGAGTTACACAAACAGCTAAGAATGGAAGTACCATAGAGTAGTCTTACCGCTTTTTTTTTTTAAATGTATCCGAGACTCTATAATGTAAATAAATTAAAGTAAGACATGACTTGATTTAGCCTCTTTTGGCTCTCGGTCCTTTGTTGGTTGAATGCTTGCTTACAAAAATTTGGGTAGAAAACCGAAATTTGATGGGTACAAATTAAGCTATAAAATGCTCATGACGTGCACGTCAGCAGACGGACTATAATTTCTAATTCTAAGAAAATATTAATCGCAATCTTGCTGCACATGTTAGCGATGGCCACTTAAAAGGTATGCAAAAAGATGAATGTATTTTCAAAGACAAGCAAAAAAGGCCAATAGTCTAAACTTCATGTGCTCAGATCAAGACATCATAAGTAGACGGCAGTTTGATTCAATGGAGATTCTCCCGGAGGCGGGTATAACTTGCCGTGTCACTTGTTTCTGGTATCGGACGTATTAAACGACTTTTAGCTGCAAGCAAACTGTTGCTCTGATGTTAGCTTAATCCTGAAGAATTCAAATTGCAGTAAATTAGGTAAACCGTTATCAGTTAATCTTAAATTTCACTCCGAAGATTACAATATTAAGTTTCTTCTTATAAGACGTGTTATACGTTGTGTGCTATGTTGTTTTTACTTTGTTCTTCCTCTCACCGCTTTATTTAATTTTCAAGGCAATATATATGTGAATAACAATTGATTTTACGCCAATGAAAGCAACTGAGCGCGCGAATTTTAAAAAACATTGCTGGATATTTTATTTCTTTGTTTGGGTAATAAATTGCATTTTATTAAAATAGTATAAGTTGAATATTGCCGCTACAAAAATCACAACAAATTGTATTGAAAATACTCGAAATGCACGATAGTTTTATATAGAAATGCTTCCATCACATCAGTTCAATTTATAATGAAACAAAAAAACAAAGCATGCAAAATTAATACCTTTTACTTGCTTTTGATGAATAAATATGGTCGTGAAAATTGCATATATTGCCTACCTTTAGGCCTTTTAGTGACGAAATAAATGAGAGTTTGCTTACGTGCATTGTGTCTACGCATAATTCTTTTACAAAATCCTATAGTAGTAATGTTCCTGATTTCTTGTCAATCCCAAACTTAAGAAATGTTGTAAGCAAAAACAATCTTGCGCGATTTTGTGCCCACATTTTCGGAAAGCATCCGTCGGGATTTGCGACAAAGACAATATGCCCTTTCCTCAAAAAATTTTAATGTATGCCCTTCTGCCAAATAAGTATATTAATTGTGATCAAATGAAAGCTTTAATCAACTGTGACGAAAAGTGACGTGCACAGCGATTGCTTATAACCTGAGCATTGCAAATAATCTTCTCTCAAATATACTACTTCGATAGGAAAATTGTTGGTTTTTAATGAAAAAAGAGCCAGTTTCAACGCAATGCTAAAAACTACTCGACTAGAGTGTTGGCCATCGGTGGTTGCAATTTTTTCTGCCGTCTGCCTCACAGAATATGAATTTCGTTTTAAAAAGACATTTGGGAGGAAGCTGATAATACTCTAAACCGAGCTAATTCTTCTTTGTGGGAATGCCAAGGATATGTAGTTTTACCGAGGATGTTAGTTGTTATTCTGACGTCTGACTGCGATCCAAGATTGTGCGGTTTGTCTTCCAGCAGCACTTTCCTTGGGGTTACAAGTCAAAAATAACACTTTCGGTAATTGGGATTTTTTTTTTTTGCACCCTTGAGTTTTTCAAAGCTACCATGCACTATAGCGACATTGTTTATACGACAAATTTAGAGGTAATACTTTCACACTGGAAGTCACAGTTTTATAAACAACGTGACTTAAAACCGAAGGCCTGAAGAAATGGGTCTCAAAAAGGTCATTGCGTCGGCACTGCACGAGTTGACCAAAAGATTTTCAATGAAAAAAATTTCAGCTTACTGACAAGGTGATTTATTTTCAAAGCTGGTACCTAAAGCTAATGAATAAAAAAAAAAAAAATTGTCCATTACAACGGCTGAGTAGAAAAGTCATGTTCACACCTGCAGCGAATTAACTTATTGAACTGAAAAAGAATTCTAAAAGGTATTTTAAACTAAAACGCGACTGATTTTTTGAGGACTTGATCAACAATGTAGCGTTCGCGGGTCCATATCTCAGCGCTGTAGTACACTAGGTGCTAACTATAGCAAGGTGTCACTCAGTAAGGGCATAGTACTTACCGATTTGGGCATATATCTGCTGGGTTGCAACCACTCCCTATCTTCATCTCTTTCCTCATTTCTTTCTGACCGTCAACGGATTGCTGTTTTTTCAATCGTTATTAAGCAGTGTAGATAACAAAATTTTCAAATACTTGAATGTGTTCGTAAATAGCGTGAATGACTTTTTCAGCCTACGATCGCGGAATCCTTACAAAATAGATGTAAAGAAGCTGGTGGCCTATCGGGGAAAAAAGATATATATCATTGAATACTAAGGTAAACAAAGCGTATTTTCTCTTTTAACTGCAGCGATTGAAGTTTACTGAATTCGTGCTACGGTTTTATGCTTTTTTTATTATTATAAAATGTATTCATTACGTACGCATAAGGCGTTATAAAATTTGCAGTTTTATACCACCATACCACCATAGTTAAAAATAGAAATTTTTTAGGATCAAGAGAAGAAGGAAATTTTTTTTAAATCAAGATTCGATGAGTTCAAAATTTGATTAAATGCAAGATAACGTAATCTATTATTTCAAATAACTACTTTAAACTAATAATTGACTTATTTGAACTTAAAAATAAATTGGGTCGAATATCACAATAAGTATTAATTTTGCCAACCGCACAGATATTAATGTAAATGCTAGTAGTGCCAATATAAGGCCATTGCCGTTTTTGTTACCCTTACGCGTAAGTTTGCGTGGAGCTTTTAAAGCTGTTGTAATAATTTTTCTTTGATTTTATTGTAGTTTTTCTCCCTTTACGTATTGTATTTCTTCATGACAGTGTTTAATTACACGTTTTTGGCGTTGTGCCAAAAAGTATTACACTTCCATACATACATTTTTCGCTTGCAGCTGTTGTTTTTACATAATCCAGCTGTTACTGGTGTTTATTCGTACACATACATAAATATATAATACTTTTTTTTTCATGGCACACTAAATATATACATAAACTGGCATAAGCATAAAAAATATCTTATGTATACGTACATATGGGGAGAGTGACTTTTGGCCGACATTATCATGAACAGACTGTCTGTGTACTTAAATATCCTATATGTATTCATGTATATGCATAGATGTTATAAAGTCCTAACAAAATTTATTCCAGTTTTTTGTATTACACTGTTACACTGTTACATATATATATAACATATATATATATATATATATAAAGTTCAATAACCGCTTTGTTTTATAACAATACGTGTAGGTGTTAGTAAATAAGGTGCACCGCAAACTGAGGAAGAGAGGAAGATTTTTGCGAAGTTGAAACAAATGCAAATAATTGTATGACAAGCAATAAAACCATATACGACAAGCATAATAAATGTTTTAGTTTTTGGCCATAGTTCAAAATGAGCAAAATGGTCAAAGCACTATTTTTGAAATAAAAAAGGGAATAAATTATTTTATTACTACACCGTTTTTATTCCATACATTTTCTTTTATCTTCTGGTTATGAATCATATGCAATTAGTTAGAAAATTAAGCCTTAATTCGATGTTCATTTCATGAAAAATTGCAAAATTTATTATTTTTTTCTCTTTCACCCAAATGTAGGCAATAAAATTATAAAAACCATTAAGGCTAAGTATATGCTTATCATTTCTTGCTTACAATTTAGCACTTAACATGACAGCTTATGCTGTTTGTTTTTCCTTTGTTTTTCCTTTTTAGTTTATACCTTTAATGAGACTTGAAAGTAAAGCATTTTTTTTTTTTAAACTTTATAATACATAATTGATGGGCTTCATTACAATGCAATTGTTCAGGTTGAACAATGGCATACAATTGCAAGTTTTCTCCCCCCCTTTTTTTTGATACTGAAATTTCCGATGCAATGTTGCGTGGGATTGAATGAGTAAATGATCATATGAAATAAGACGACAACAACTTGTCCATCAATCCTTATAACCAAGGATGATATTATATAACTACAAAACATTTATCCCAGTAAATTGAGCTTAAAATGTATCAAATGATTCGAGCACAATAAGGGAAAAAGAAAACAATCAAATGGATTTTTTTTCTTCGGGTTTACTTATTCTTGATTTTCTTCTAAAGTTCTATTCGATATAACAATCGTTTACAATTTTATGGTTCAACATTATGTAATTGTGTGCATATGTGCGTTTGATTGCATTTTTCGTTTCAAGGAAAACACAAAAACTTGAAAATTTCAGTTGTGATTTGACTTAGAAACAGGTTAAAACTTTATAACCGGGCAAAGCCGACCATAGTGCATTCGACAAACACTGGCGAAAATTAATCGGATCGGATGAATTTTCCCACGACAGGTTCCCATAAAACGCATCATTTGCAAATATCGTTATTATTAATACATAATTGTCACTTTGATTTAAGGTTGTCGGTCCGTCTTGTATTTTTGTGTTCAACCAACAGCATAACAGCGTAACTTTTTGAAATGTAGCCAAGAAATTTGGTAGCTGACGTGTTATGTCACAAAGACGGCGGCTATTAGAAGCTGCTCGAATAGGACCACCTTTTCGATTGCTTCTCATATAACGCTTTATTTTGAGGAGTTGTTATATGAATGACTCTATTAAACGAAGTGGTGTGGGATATTTAATGGTGGGCCATGGCCCACTTTTACTTGTCTGTATCACACTTCGGAATGCTAAGCGATTTCTCGAAAAAATAAATTGTTTGAACAAATAAGACACTTTACCGTAAGGTTTCGTACCTTGCCTTAAGGTTTCATACCAAATTTTGTAAGCACAATTCTTGAAAATAATGCAAGAAATGGGCTTCCAAAAGTCAACGTATGTAGATATTACCACCAAGCAGAAAGCGCATTGGGTGGTAGAGTTTTGTGATCCTTACACTACTCGGTTGCTGTGTACATCGCTAAAGAGCCCTATTCTGAAATATTGTTCGATAATAGGGGATCCACAACGCGATCTATACCGTAAACAGGTTGATTCCGTGCAACACGTACAAAACACACTGCTGGTTTGCCATAGAATGCTAACTTCCGCCTTTCACAATATAGGAATCGTATAGCGCTTATAAAGTAGTGCACTCATGAAAGCGGAGAGTTGTGTTTAATGTGCCCTTTAATTCATAAGATTCTGAACGGCATGTTGGCTTCCGAGTACTTGACACCTAAAATATACTTACGTGTCCCACAGCGGGTGTTTAGTCTTTTTCGAACACTTAATATAAATTACTACCGGACAAACTATGGCAACACCCTTTCGATCCGAAGATTGTGCAAACAATGTAATGAGAACTATAACTTGATCGACTTTGGCGTGAGTGCTTCTACCATAAAGTCGATGATTGTTAAACACTGAAGCACTCTGTAATAAAAGACCTTATTTGGCGTGGCCAGTGATCAGCTGAACTATGGTGTTTTTGTGTTTAAAGTTTTTCAAATCTGCATGTTTACGATTATATTTAGGATGTTTGCAATGGTTGACTGTACTATAATCATTACGATTGAAATTCACTGAGTAACACAGAAGTTGTTAGGTCCATTTTAAATTTCTGGTCAATTTTTCTGGTCAAGGATTTACAAATTCAATGAAAAAAACGTATATACGTCCCATCCGTTGATCATGACTTTACAACGTTGTAAAAGTTTTAAAATCATTTTGAAAATGAAATGAAAGCTTCACTTTAATTTATACCAAAGCTGATTTATTTCTAGACTTGGAATGAAATGCTTGAGTGAACAATAACTAAATGCATCAGAAAAAGGCAAAAACAAAGTATGAAGGAAAGTAAAAATTGTTTGAAAATTGTTATTACTATTATTTTATTTTGCCTTAGGGCGAAAAGACTGACAAAAATAATCGTACATAGCATCCATACTTATTTTTAGATAAGACGATAAACACACAACAACTGTTGATAGGAAAAAAACATCAAAATTTTTGTCATCATTCATTGTCTGTCTACAGGCAAAATAACAAGAAGAATATGTGTTTAGGGTATGTAAGTTTAGTAAGGGTGTAAAAACGGTCGAAAACCTAACAACAACAACAACAGCAATAATAAAAACTACGGCCACAGAACAACAAACGTAAACAATTTAACAAATTGGTCACATATGTGGAAATTTACAGAGCAAACTGCCGGCTGTGTTTGTATCCGTAGACATATAAAAGGAGACGTGCCATCATTAAACATGCACTTGGTCACGTTTTGTCGAAATCAGAAGAACATATACACGAAGAGTCACATACACACATATGCATATATACATCAATGCCTTATAAATGCTTGGTTTTAAATTGTAAAAGTGCTTCAAAATCAACGTAATCGTCTAACTGACGGGCAGTTTTTTGTAGAAATGATAAAAAACGGTATGCTCATGACAGTGAATTGAAGAAACCAAAACAAACATTGTTAAGTTTTTATAGAAAATGTAGAGATTATTGCAAAACAAGAAAAAAAGGGTGAAGAAATGTCTGCACTTGTGACTTTCTACAAAAAGTTTTATATGTCGTCCACTACGCTGAGGGATCTGTAAATATATTCATGCTGAGCGTAACCTTACGAGATCAAAATATTTCCAAATAAATCAAGTGTATTACGCAATGAGAGGAGCAAAGTTTATGGTTTTTATCAAAGGATTCAAACGTTTATTGAATATATTCTGTTGCTTGCCTTCTTTTACTATGGCACTTAGCATTTAACAAATCGCCCCCGATTACCGAGTAATGGTTGTTTGAACTTCCCATTCAACTAGCTTTGCCTTGCACACTGCTATTAATTTAAAGTGAAAGTAATAAAATTGTATTTAGATTTATTATTGTCTCTTAGGCTTAAAGTTTTTGCTGCTCTCGCTGTCATCCTTATGAAAGTAATCTTACAATCTAGATATTCTACTTTGAAAAAGTAGACCAATAGCAATACTTTCAACTTTCAGATCATTTTTCAAAGCAGTTTAAAAAACAATTGGGAAAAAAACTTTCGTGCAAGTTTGTCCCTTTTTGCAACTGAATCATCATTGAAAGAATTCATAGAAGATTCGAACAAACAAATAATAAAACAAAGAAAAAAACGGTAAAAGGAGAAAGCAGGAAGCAAGAAAAAAGGCAAAAGAAAACACTACAGACAAAGTAGTTTTGTTTTCAGACTTTCACATAAAATGGAAGCATAGTTGATTAATAAGCGCGTGGACTGAACTGCGGTTTCTTGCTAAATACAAATAGAATAGTCGAAGTGTTCTTCTCTGTTGGCTACTCTTAAAAAAGTATCGCTCCAATAATTGCATAAAAAGCTATTCAAGTATTGCGAGTGCCTTTATTACAAAAAAAAAAAAACCTTTTGTCGATTTGAATGAATGATGTAATAAATTAAAATTTATAACCTACCTTTAGGAGTTAGTTTGATTATGTCAGGTATATTGATGATACCCAAAGTCTTTTTAGCTGCTATATTTACAAAACATTTTAAGCTTTACACTCGCAGGTCATATAAAGTTGTTAAAAAACATATTCCACATGTACACGTTGCTGGCGTATTGCAATTGATATGTAAAACTCACAACATCGCAGTGAAAAATTTTCAATTTGCACATAAATCAATATATTGCATGCACTATTTCGTGGCAATCAGCTCATGTAGCCTTTAATGAAATTCCTCTTTGAGAGTAAAAAAAATGCGTATTAACATTAATGGCTTAATCGTAGAGTTGTAAAAAGATCATAAAAGTCACTAAAGCATAAACAACTGAAGTAACTGAATTTACGATTCGTAATGTTTTACGTTACTATTGCAATAATATTCGAGACAACGGACAACAGAACGCTTAAAGAGGGAAATAAAATAAATAGCAATAAAAACAAAAATTGGAAATTCATGCACAATTACGTGTTTGAGACTTTACACGTTTTTCGTTTTGTTCAATTAGTTTTATTGTGCAATTTTTATTTCTTACATGTGCTCAAAGTAAAGCAAACGTACAAGAAATGCACGCAAGTTAATCGAGCTTAGAAAATACCAACTAAATCAATAAACAAAGAAAGAAGGGGTTTAAAGAATTTCCAATCAGTGTTTTTTTCGGACAAACTTGAATGGTTTTCTCTATATTTTTAGTGAAATTACTTTGAAAATTCTTTATGAAAAGTAAGAAAAATATTCTCCTAAGTCTTGCTAGAATATTTTTTCAACTTTTTAAATGCTCTATAAACTTTGCAAACTGTATTTTAAAGAAAATATGCAGAAAGAGAGAGAGAGAGAGAGAGAGAGAGAGAGAGAGACAGAGAGGGAGAGAGAGAAAGAAAAAGGGTTTAATGGATCAGTAAGCTATTGCTATCTACAATAGCAATTTCGGAAATTATTTATCCTTATTTGATGATGGCTTGTAATACTCATTAACTATTTGGGCTTCAACTGTAGTGGGAGTACAAATTAGTTTCGTTTGTTTTCTTGGAAAGAGTTTAAGTAGTACTGTGATTTCTTCATTTGAAAGCAATGTCTTTACTATATAAATTATCACACTAAAGGATACACAGTATAGTGTGTTGGGACTTTGAGTACATGTTGTTCTATGCTAAAAAAATGCAATGTATGGTAAACTTTACTTTTGCGGATTAATATAAAGGATAGCGCTGCTAGATCCTTCCGACTGACTAACAGCGAAAACCGCTACGATAACTAGAGTCGAAACAACTATGATACGGAGTATGCGAACGAATAACATCGACAATAAAGCTGAGTATCTATGATGGGTTCTTTTGGGAGTCGGCCGGTGATGTATTGTATTATGGTTTGTTCTTATCAAATGAAACCATTCCTAAGGAATATTAACATATTTATGGAAATGCGACAAACCCGATGTAATGTGTGAAAAGATACGATCTCCTCAGTTTTAAGTATCAAGGCATTGGGTCCCATATAGCAAAACTCGCTCAGAAAATGTTTATAGTTCTAGCCTGGTGGTTCTAACCAAGATCCTAGCCTTACTGCGGTTATCAGCAGACATTGCTCTTCTCACGACTTTCTTTTTGTTCGACCGATTGCTATGATTGTTGGGAACTATACTCAAATATTAATGCCTTTGGGAATACAATCGAAACATGAGACGTTTTTTCGTATTGCGACGGAATTCAAACATTGCCTGAGAGGTGGGAAAGAGTAATACGCAGTGATGGGCGATACTTTGATTAAACTGTTCATTTTTTTTGTTTTAAAATATACACTTTGCATTAATATATATGTAAAGAATGATGACATCCTTATTATCAGAATTAAAGACATCAGACTACTGGTTAATGTAAAGTAATTGACATTCAGGATTAACTAAGTAAAAACAAATAATAAAAGTACGAAAGAGGGTTTGATGACTGTACTATTTTACAACTTGACTCGACGACCACTGCTTAGCGAGTGACTTGTTTTTCGCTGTTTCCACGCAACATCACTTCGCTCGTTTTACTCTTCGTTTACTCTATCAGTTCTCCACTGTTTATTGCTGTTCTAGTCATTTACACTTTATATATATTTTAAACATAAAAAAAAGAGCGGACCGCATCAACTTGCGTTCCTAATATAAAAGCCGAAAGTCTCAGCTGCTAGCGTTTTAAGATTTTATTCCTTGGATTTTCTTCCTCTGGCTAAATTAATTATAATAATAATAATATTGGTTATGCTTTTTGCTATTTGAGAGGAAGAAAATGATTTGCAATATATGGACATTTAGATTAAATTTTTTTATTTCACTTAATTGTTAGAGCAAAGAGTATAAGAATGCGAATTAAAGCACGAAAAAAAAAAAAAACCAGGAGTAGGAGAAATCTATTTTCTATTTAAAAAAAAGGCTTGAAGGAAATCTAAACAAGTTTTCAGTTTTATCTGTCCCAAAAATAAATTGTTTTTATAGTAATTTTCAGAATATTAGTTCGTAGCCATTTGGACGCCATTGAGTAACGCAAGTATGTCACGCATGTTAAAGCGTTTGCAATGCACTTGAATTTCTGTTATCATATTCCATGGCTGTCTTTTGTCATCGTAAGCCTATTGTTGAAATTGTCAGTAGACGAAACTTCGGCAAATGTGAAAATATAGCGAACATCAATATTGTCGCAGGATTATATCCAAAAATGGTCATAACTTGTGTACACAAAGCCTTAAAATATGTTAAAAAATTTGAAAAAGCTATCTTCGATGATTGCCCAGCTAGAGCAGAAACTGATTTGAGAATTAAGCAGAAAATTCATCAGATTTTTTAATGCCAAGTTTATCTATCGTTCTATATATCCAAGAAAATTTTTGAGCGGACATATTCAAATTATTTTTTGTCCCCAGGCTAAGCGAACTATAACTACAAAATGTCTATAAAATCTATGAAAAATTGTTTCAGCAGAACGTTGACAATTTTGCATGAGAATCTAATAAATAAACGCAAAATATATGAGTTCATGTATTGTTGCGTATACATACACACATACATATGTTTATATATGCTTGTGGATAGGGGTTCTCGAAAAGCAATTTTGCTCACGCATATACAATCGCTCACGTATGTATGCATATAGGTTGTTAACAATATTTTTGTATACGTTCCAATTGCAAAAATTGAATGCAACACTAAATTGTAAAATGAAACAGAATAGAATTAACAAAAAAAAAAAATACAAAATTCACTGTTCCTTTTCTATATAATATAAATGTAACTGTAAATCTCTATCACACACGAGTTGCTCTTGAATGGCTGTACATATGTGTGAGTTTTACTGTATATGTTAACTAACGAATGCATAGAAAAAAACTACAAAAAAAAAAAGTAAAATAAAATAAAAAATAAAGTAAAATCTCGTTAGTTTGCTTTTCCATATTTTTGCTGGATTTCATCCTCATCATCGTCATCAGTTTCTTTGCTCGACATTTACGTTTTCAAGGAGAACGAAAACTGTTTTATTTATTTATATTTACGTATGTGCATGCGGTTGATATTAAATCATTAAACCAAAAAAAAATTCTATAAAAGCAAAAAAAAAAGAGTTATAAAAGAATAAATAAATTGAAATCCAACAGCTTTTATTGAGTGTAAATTTTGAAAAAGGACGCTTTAGCACTTCTTTACCTCGATACATATCCATTGCTATATATGTATATATATATTCATATATTCACCTATATGTATATAAATATATTTTCGTATATATATATATATATATATATATGAAAAGTAACATATACAGAGATTAACTAAGAGCACTTCTATATTTCTATAATACATCTAACAAAAGTGCATAACTGTTTTGTTAAAAGTTTGTTTATAGATATCAATAGCAGAGCAGCACTGGCACTATTACTATTTACACTTGAATGACGAGCACAGTTTTCTTCAAGTAGTTTCACTATCATTGTCAACGTTAACATCATTCAATAAGGACGACATATAACGTATTGGATAATTTTTGTTCTTATTGTACATTTTGCCACTCGTTCATTGCCACTTGCTTACACAACCAGGGTTACATGACAGTCGTATCATTTCTTTTATTTAATCATTGAGAACATATGCTTTACGAGTAAATGTTCGAAATTTATGTTAAGTGGTGGATAAGTTTTCTGCTTCCATTTTTGCAACCATCAATGCAAAGTATAATCACTTCGTCATTTCATTGGTAACCCAGGTGAAGTAACTTTTAAAAGAATCTCACGACCTTGACGAGATATAAGAATTTTATATAACTATTGTCTGGATTTGACTTATCGGTTTTTTCAGGCATTCTGGCCCTACATAAAAATGTTGTTCCCAGCTAACTTTACATACCTATACGTATAATCCGGAATATCGTAAGCTTCAGCATCTTTTTTTTTGCGCACGTTGTAAGGAATCCAGTTTATTTTGATAATTTATAACTTGAGTTTCCTTCAAGTCAAAACTCTATCTCTACCTACCTATCAATCTTTCCTTTTTTTATGGCCGTAAAAACAGCGCCTTGTCACGTAATGGTCCGACGACAGACCATTGTCCATGTCGTAATATCTTTAGGATTGTTCGAGATGGACCCTTGGGGATAGTTAATCCTCATTATCTACCTCTCCGGCCTTGCATAAAATTAGGAGTTCGCATATTGTCTTCTTGTGGTTGTATACGGAAGCATGTAGTGAAGACAATTGCCGCATGTCTTCTATCTTTACATGCCCGCCAGCATTGTAGATGGTGTGATTTCCCCTTTCAGAGATTGCGGAACTATTTTTATCAAATATGCCCAAGCCGGGGCGATGAAATCAGCGTGCTACGGTTCGTCGTTCAGCATGTGGGTTGTCTACAGAAGGAAGAAGAAGTGCCATTTTCTTTTTTTCCACACTTCTGTTCAAACTTAATTGGCGATCCCAATCGGCATATATGAAGTCAGTCGACGTAATCCTCCCATTTTCCATATTGGCACCTTTTTCCATTCCATTTTCCATTGGCACATTCGCAAATGCCAAATAGGCAGTTCTGGGCCTCCGGTATTTAACTACTTGTATAGAAAGACAAGTTAATAATAGGTAAGAATACTTAACGTAAGTGTGGGCCCAAGACGAACTTCAGACTTTGGCTCTTACAACCAGTGTCAGCTGGTTTGCTCATTCGTTGTGTCCGTTAAATAAATATATAAAAATATAATGTAAACAAATAAAAAAGCATTTTTTGAGTGGTAAGTCTGTATAAATATGCGAGTTGAGAGCTGTAATTATTTACATTTTTAAAACTTACGAGAGTGAAGTTTATATTATTTATACAGAAGAATGTTTATAGAGTACAGAGACGGATAAGCAAAAACCTTGCCGATCGGACACACAGCCATTAGGATGAGGTTACCCTCTATTCCTTTTTCTCTTCTCACACTTTTTTTTCAACATGATGGTGCTATACCTACAGGCGACATTCATCTGGATGATTTATCGTTTTACAACCTAAAAAGCCAAAGCCGACCATTAAGTACCCTACATCAATTCGCATAGTACACTCATTCACACATTTTTCATGGAAACCCTCATATTGAATGATGCCCAGAACGTAAGGCACACTTAGTGAACTTAAATTACTTCTTAAAAGTTTTATTATACTTCAGTTTTCGTCATAGAAAACTAGAAATTATAATTTCTCTCCATATAAAAGCTTGCTTTTCACGAATATGTTAGGGTCTCAAAAATTGACTTATGCGATCCAAATATCCCTTTTTAATATTTTTGCTCATTTTCGTATTGTGGATTTTCATCATAAAATATTAAGAAAAAATCCTTTTTTTGAAGGATTTACTATTTATCAGAAAATTATATGGAGTGGGGTCCAAGATATGGATTCATGCGATTCAAATTTAGCCCAAGTAATTTTTATGTCAAATTACTGTTATGAACAAATTTTGACTATAACGCATTAGCAATTTGGCTTTTTAGCAAAAATCGTTTCCGTTTCCTGAGAAACGAAAAAATGGACCTACTTGGTCCAAATTGATTAAGATTGATTTCTTTGTCAGTTGAAAATTGCAATTTTTTTCCATATAACGACTTTTGAAAGTAAAACGTTATAAAGGGCGTGATCACAAAAATGTACCGATTCGAACTATTTTCAATAGTATTCGTAGCACGTCAGTATACCAAATTTAATCAAAATATTCTTGAACATAAAATTACATTGACAGACATCGGACGGGCAGACAAGGCCAGATAGATTGAGAAAATGATTCTGAACCGTTCCGCATAGTAAAAGGTGGGCTATCTTAGGTTTTTTGGTTGTCACGCTCCGCCGGACAAACTTAATATACTCTGTACCATAAGTGGTGGAGGATATAAGAAACATATGTAAATGTTATGTAATCCAACCTATGATTTGAAAAGGTTCTCTCACACCCTGTGATTTAGTTCATAAATATGTTCTATAAATATGTTTTTCTCAAAATTTTTTTCCTAAGTTGAAATTTATCCTTAGGGTTTTTTCGTTCTTTTAATATTTCTTTCAGCAGTTTTGGTAAATATGTTTTTTATCATCGTTTGTTGTTTCCCTTTTGCATGTTGATTTGGAACATTTAAATGAAATTTTTCTCATTCATTAACGACTGAAAAACTAGTTGTGAACAAAAATTACGTTGGGGAAGCGGTTAATTAGTATGCTATGTTTTTAACTTGTTATTGTTGTTGTTTTCGTTGCTTTCACCATAAAACAAGGGTTAAAAAATTTATAACATCTCTACATGACTCTAGATAAGTACGTGCATTTGCGTGCTTTAAATAAGTTTACGAGATTTGTTTTTTTTTTTTGCTTTGGTTTACGGACCAGCAAAGTTCAGTTACTAAAAACAAACCTATTCCTCTATAATTCAATTGATCTCTTTTTATGATAGTTTTGTGTTTTTTTTTTTTTAGCTCACGATTTTTTACAACAAAGTTATGTGGTAAGGACTAGGTTAAGTGTTTTGAAAATACCAGGTATCTGCTGCTATTGCTTATAACAAAGCATGTTAAGCATGAGAAAGCAATTGTACGTCGCACCTAATCAATAATTTCTCCATAACTCTGTCATACGTATTAGTTTTTTCGATTTTTAATTGAGAACAAACTTAAGAGAAAAATTACAAATTCCAAAACTCTGAGTGGGACATATTTGCCGAGATCAAATCGGGATCATATAACTTTTTTGTACGCGCGATTTGGGTGTACTGGCTCGCTATAGTGAGCGTTTAGTCGGAAAAGACATGGAAAAGACATGACACATACCGATTGAGCCCACATCCACTAGGCTGCGACTACTCCTTCTCTATTTCCTTCGCCAGTTTTCATACCTGGGCAAGATCCCCTGAGTGATTGGAAATAAGAAAAAAAGAGCCTTGCCCCTTTGAACGCCCCTTTGAAAGTCTGTTCACGCTACGTATATTGCCAAAACTCTTGCTGCTGCAATTATTTTACTAGAAAGCCAATGACCTCAGATCAAGTTGCAAAAGGCCTATTACGTTTTACCGAAGTTACTTTCAATTCTTAACCATTTGTCATGTGTTGAGTCTTTGGCAAGCATAGTTCCAAAATATGATGACAGGAGAATTCCATATTTTTCCAAAAAAATCGTGCTCATCAATTACATAACGAACTCGTCCTTGTCAATAATATAAGTTAAGAGGGTATAAAAGGCCACAGCTCACTATTAAATATCCTACATTGCCCTACGCTTGTCCATACAACGAAGTAGTCGAAAAAGTGGGCCGATCTGGTTCATTTTCAATAGCATTCTTCCCTGGACTAAACCACATCAGTGTAACGAATTTCATCAAAATATCTCAAAAATTGCGGTCAGCAAGTTGAATAAAAATAAACCAAGTTATATGGACCGATCTATGCACAGACAAGCTCAGATCGATTTAGAAACTGATTCTGAACCAACCGTTATAATGAAAGGTGCATCTATTACAAATTTTTGTGAGTGTTGCATAGATCCGCATAGAATTGAATAACACTTTTGGCCTTCCCATCATATTTATGAAAGTCAAGCAAATCAGTTAAATTATCGCCTGTTGCTTTGTGGTTCAACAAATTATTTAGACAACAAACTTTTGCGAATAAAAGTAAAAATTGAAATATAAGGAATCTCTCCATACGCATGTCGTAAAAAACAATACAATTATTCCCAAAAGTAATTTTGAGCAAATTTTCAATTAACACTTCTAACTAGACTTTATTAAATGTTACAGTTGCTTCGTTTTAAGTTGTAGACCATTCGCCGAATTATTTACCTCTTTGATTTTCCTTTTAGTTTTTTATTGCGTACGTAATGCGTCGTAAAGCAAAAGCGTGCAAATTCAAGTACTATCGTTCGAAGATTGATACTATCCATGCAATGTGATGCATGACGTAAGAGAGAAAATTATTTTGAACGCTCTTATCTAAATCTTAGTTTTCACAAACGCTGATGAGCCCTGCAGTAAATAGAAACCTTTTCGGCACTGTTGTTAACCAAGATTTCTTCTAAGAGAAATACACTTTGCTTAATCTTACGTAAAATGCTCCCAAAGTTAACACAAAAGACGCATTTGGATGCCTTATGAGGAGTGGAGCATAAGATAACTTGAGGTACCGTGTTAATGTTTCCCTAATGGAAAGGATATGAGTAATAAAATCAATTTATTTAAGTTGACTATGCTTAGTATTGTATTTTATTTGATTCTAAATGTAAAATTTTTCCTTTAAAAATAATTTATTTTATTTCCTCTTATGAGATTTTGAACATATGTGTTGTTCTATATAATATATATTTGAATCTTTTTAATCCTGATAAGTTTTTGAACCTTCATGCTCTTGCGGCGATATTCATCTTCGCTACACAAATTTACATTCGTCTTTCCATTGTACAAACAATACGGTAGTCTTGCTTTCTCCTGTCGTTAGGAAAATGGTTTTTGAAAAATCATCATCATTTACTTTATTCCTAGCTACAACTTTTTAGAGACTGTTTCTCATTTTCACTCCTTTGAAACTTCCATTTTCCCTTAAGTGTATGTAATTTTGTGAAATTCCCATAAATTTTCCATTTAAAAAACATATAATATTTCGTAGAAGAGTTAGACAGACTTGTGCAGATAGTCAATTGTATAATATATCATATCCATACTTATTTCATTCATTTAATAAACATAATCAAAAATATCTAATTTACTCTTGAGTGCATTTAGAACAGATTGCCTGAAATTCATTTTATTTTATACGTTTATGTGCAAAATTGTTGCATTAAATATTTAAGCTTAGGGAAGATTATATTTGACACTTGTTCCAGCGTCAACATATGATGCAAAGTTAATTTACATTATTGCGGATATTGTACAAGCAATAATATATAAAGATAAATAAGATGATATTCAGTTAATATTATGTAAATAAGAGATAGATAAGCTTTGGAGAATATTTTAAGATTGAGGAACGAAAATACAAATTATATGAAGAATTACGTAATATTTTATATATAAAAAGTTCCTCAAGCGAAAATTGGGAACAAATTTTATAAGATTTTTTTCTATGCCTTCCTTTATATTCCTTTATATTATTTATTCACTTATTTGTTGTCTGTAAACAAATTTACAAGGAAAATAAATTTACAAAGTATTGATTTTAAAGGCTATCAAATAATTTAGATCACCTGTATTGAACTTCAGATGTGAACACCCCGCCATTGAGTTGTAAGTCGCTATCCCTTGCATACTCGGCTACTTATGTGCTGAACGTAGAATTTACTTCTTTGGTCTAAATAAATCATAATAATATTTATTTTTATTATGTCCATCACTGTAGCATAGTACTTATACCCATTTTGTCATAATTGTTGCAACATCTAAAAGCAAATTGCAGGGACCTTATAAGGTATATATATTTTTTGATCAGATTGAGATTCTGAATTGGATAAGCTATGTCTGCCTATCTGTGTGGTGTTTGTTGTTGGCACTCTCCTGGTCGCAAGAATGAGAATATCGACTGAAAATTTGGTAGAAACATTGAAAGCTTTCGAACGCAGGTTGGTGCTGAAAATGTGCTAAATTGGTTAGAGCAGAAGCCCGCAATGAAGCGTTAACTGAACGAAACTCCGTTTTTCTAAACAAAAATTTTTGAGTTTTGGCTTATTACTCACTAATTATAAAAACTAGAAGGCTAACAAATTTCCACATGTACTCAAACAAAACTCCCATCATTTGGGTGCAAAAATGGAAAAAATCGGTCATTCCACACAAGGTCACAAGTGATTAAATTTATTAATCAGGAAGTAAACAGCGCAGAATATTTAAAATTATTTTTCACATTCCTTAAGTGAAAATATATTATGTGCTTAAAAATGCGTTCATTTTAAAATGAATTTGGTGGACACCGCGAGAATAGAAGGCGACAAAGTAAATGTGTTAATTCTAAATTAATTCTAATGAACGCCACGACGTGCTGGATTTATCTTTGTTAAAGGTACCATTTAGTGAAAATGATTCTTATACCATTTACTGTTTTATGACTATAAATAAAAGCATAGGGCGCCAAAGGTTTTAATAGTGCGGGGTTTGGGAATTTCGACCTCAGCCGAATATCATTTTCTTACTTGCTTTTATTATTATTGTTATTATTTTTATTATTATTATTTTAATTCACCTCACAACTCGAAGTCTGTGAGCCTTCGTTCGGAATCTCGCCAAACCCGATGACGTTTTTCCGTTAATTACGGTTGTGTGAGGGTTTCATATCAGTAACTTAAACTGTCCTTTGAAATTTTTCGACCATTCTTCTTACATTTTTATACCCATCACCGAAGGATAGGGGAGATGAGAAGGGCGCTCATAGTACGATATATGAGCGGTTCTTTTTGCCGGTTGTATACATCGCTGGTTTCTGTCCATAAATTACAACATACACACAACATACACAACAACATAAATTTCCACTTGTATTCAATAAAAATAGAAAAAATCAGCCACGGCTGCGCAATATTATAGTGCATGGAACTCGTTTCGTTTTTCAGTCAAATAAAATTTTCTTGTTTAAACATGCAATTTTTACCACATTAGACATACTTTAGGAGTAGTGGTAAATAAACTTCCACCGTTTTGATGGTAATATTCAATACAAATACGCATTGCTGTGTATCCTAGAATTCCAAGTTTATTAAATTTTATGTATGTATGTTATCAACTTCTGACAATTTCATTATTGATCAAAGGTCCAGAGTTTGTGAGACCTCTGACGTTTTGCCATGCATCAAGTAACATATTTATTGTATAAAATGAAACCTTATATTCAATGTTTATATGTAAACGTTGTTCCGAATCAGTCAAAAGTGTAAGAATCATGATCACCAAGCCAGTTTTCAAATCTCTGGGCGAAAGAGCGTACTATGTCGTAGCTAGAGTTGAGCGCATAGTCCGCAAAGGCATAGCAGCATTCACCGATTGGGTTTGCAACCATTAGGCTGAGTCCTCCTTCTATCTACACGTACAGGAGACACTCCCAAATGATTGCTTACATCACAAAAAAAAAAAAAAAATTATAAAAAAAGATAGCGATGGTATAAATGTTTCCAAAATATTTAACCAAAATCAGTCACTGTTGTGTTCAAAAAAGGTACAGAATTATTAAACATGAAGTAGTTAAGCGCTTAATTGGAATTTTCACTGCTTATGCCATTTAAGTTTTATTAGCGTACCTATGGTGCATCACAAATAATGCATTGCAACGCTGATAACGCCATTGTCAATGGGCTGGCCTCTGCAGATCGTCGTAACTGACTTCGACATAGGCGATAAACAGACCTTTCATTTTCGTTAACATTGACCGGGCTTAGAAACATTTTAGTCAAGTCAAGAACTCGATGTACTCTACTTGGCGTCGCCCTATTTTCGAAACTACGATAACCTCTCGCCTCATCGTCATTTAATTGATTTTTATGTACATTTCAGTCATTGGTTTAATGTACCTAACAGTTATCACTTAAATCAATTCATTAGAAACTTGAAACTTGTTTGGCGAAACTCAGAATATAAGAATTTATCCTAAAACGAGAGGAGAAAAGTAATTAAAATAATTGAATTTTGTTATCTCTCTTAAATTTATATGATCACAATATTACAAGGAGTGATAATCTCAAATATATTTACAGTGTTTGCCTACATTTGTTTTGGTTTTGCAAAATGAATAACAACACTCAAAGTTTTAGCGTAGATAAATTTTTGCTGCGATGTATAAACAACGCTTCCCATTGAGATGTAAAGAAGCTTTCTTGATATATCTTTAATGTCTTTCATGTCATTATAGAATACTTTATGTTTCTTCACTTTGTTGCAAAGGATTGTAGTTAAAAAATAATGTTGAAAACTTTTTTCAACAAGTACTTAAAGAATGTAAAATCTTAAGCAGGCAATTTTAAGTATAATAACTTTTGAAAACACTTTATAGATTCAATGGAAAACATTTTCTACGTTGCCTTTTTTTGAAAAAAGCGGAAACACTTGTATTAAATGTTTGGTAAATTTTATAATGAACCCTTGTTCACCGTCATGTTGATTTTAATGCTTCTTTTTTTCTTTTTTATTTAAAGCCGCCTGCTATGCTGCCCTTAACGCTAAATTAGTTTAATTAACATTAAATATCTCTTAAATAACGTCTTAACGAATAGCTACGGGAAGGTTATAAAAGAAAGGGAGAGAGAGAAAGCGAAAGAGAGAGAGAGAGAATAAAAAAGAAATTTTCAACCACAGAATAAAAACGCAAACAAAACAAAAAATATTTTGAGAAACCGTATAAGCAAATGAACCGCAAAATGCATCATCAGCTTGAAACTATAAAAGAAATATTATGATAATTAATAAAATGTATATTAAGTGTAAGAGATATAAATGATTACTAAAAAATTGTCAATATATTCGCATTTCGATGTAATTTAAATTTTTTTTTTTCGCTTGATAATAATTGAAAAACCCGTTGCCACGCTGATCATTTCAAATTGATAATAATGTGAGCTTTAATTAATTTTTATGTATTGTTCATGTGCGCCGTCTGCTCATATATGCTTGTTAGAGTATACGTGTGTGTATGCATGTGTGAAAGTATGTCATAAATTATGACACTTGTATAGATTTATGCGGTCTTCCGTCATACAAAATACTAACGGCGACCAAGAGAACGATAGCAAGAGATAAAAGGAGTGAGTGAGAGACAGAGAGAAGATGAAAGAGAAAAACAACGAGAGTTTATCTCCGGGTGGTCTTTGCTGTGATTTATAATGACAAATATGAACGGTAGTAACTACTTACTTACTGCATAGAGACCTATATTCATTTGTCAGAGCTATACGTATGTCTATGCATATGTGTTCATTTGCGCACTATTACGTCTCTATTTGGCTTGAGTGTGCCATAGGATTAATATCAAAAAAAAAAAAAAACAACAAAAAAAACAGTGCTTGTCACCGCATTTCATTCTTGTTAATTACAATTTACTATTGAGGCACAACGTGCGTATGAGTGGTGTATTTCATTTAATACGCCCTGTATTTGCTTATATAAAGTAATAAATGAATAATCCAAACATTCGTGTAGAATGTAACAAAAAAAACATTTTATACACACGCACACAGTAATGAAATTGTTATTAACAGACATATTTATGTTGATTTTATAGCATTTATTTGGAATTACTTCGGTAGTGTGCGAAAAAATATAAGAAAGAGAGAAGATAGGAAGTAATAATTTTTATTCTCGATTTTGGTGGAAATTCCCTGCAAATTTTCGAGAGAACCGTTGAGTTTATATAGCTAATAGCTTTAATATATACGATGAAAATATTATATTTTTCTTTTTCAATACAAAGCATATAAAGGATGAAGAAATTTTTCCTGGAAAGTAATTTCGCGAGCTTGTCGTTTTTTTATTGCAATTTTATAATAATGGCTAAATTTCTTACGTTAAAATTTGCTGCGTGTGTGTGTACGCCTAAATTGAAGAAAATATGTTCAATTGATACACAAAATTTTGCTCAAACTTTTACTACATTTTTCAAGCAAGCTTTGGAATAAACTCAATGACAAAAATTCTATAGAGTGCTGCTGTCTGGTTATTTCATATTACTTTTAAGAATTCTTAATTAAGAACATATTTGAAAAGAAAGATAATAACTTGGTAGATAATGCACCGATAACCTAATAAAAATGATTGCGCCTAGTTTCCATTCCATTATGTATACTGAAATAATCCTGTGACGAGTTATGTGACATTATTTCAAACATTTTTAATCATTCCTTGAAACCATTTTCCCTTTGTGTTGGATGTTCCAATTCACAAATGTGGAAATAGATATCATGTAGACAACTACAGAGCCATCGCCAAGTTGAGTGTCTTACTTAATTGTCTGAGCGAATAGTTACACAGCATGTAGTTTTTACTATTAAATCTTATATTACTCCATTCCAGCAAGGCTTTCGAAAAGGAAGATTTACTGTCACGCATCTCTTTGAGTGTACTTGCCATGTTTTCCAGGCTTTTTTTAGTGGCTTCCGCGCGGATGTCGCATATACTGATTTTAGCAAAGCGTTTGACTTAGTGAACCATAACTAATTAATTAATCCTGAAACTCCAGTCCTCTGTGCTAGCTGTGTACATGCTTTTTTCTTTTTTTCTCTCTTATTTGTTTATACCGGAATTATTATTTAATTTTTATTTTCTTTACTTCTCCTTGTACACTTTATGCTATTTTTTAATAATAATTAGTATAACATATACTTCTAAGAGTCACCTGAATTCGGCTGTTAATTTACTTAAGCTGAGTTTCATGTGTAAATAACCAAATAAATAAATAAAAAAAAAAAATAAAAATTAATCATATTTTTAACTCTTGCCCATAATGATATTAATGTTTTAATATATTTTCCTTCTGTCAAGAAAAAAAAAGACAATTTTTTCTTATTTTCATATCATAACTAGATATTCAGCAGCACCTATTATGCCTTTGGTAAATATTTAGAAACATTAAAAACTCATTTTCTTTCGTCTATTATAATATGCGAAGACATCAAGTTTGTAGTTTACCGTCTAGAACTCCTTTCTTTTTTATATTTTCTTTTTTCTTTCTCTGGTAATGGGTTTTACAAACCATTGAAAACCGGAAAATGGGCACAAATAAACACAATTTGTTATTTGTTGGTTTCTTTCGCATAAGCAAAAAAGAAACTTACAAGCATTCATAAGTGTTCTTGGGAAATTCTGTTTAAAGCCTTTGTTGATGGTAAACAAAAGCAAGGCAAGTATTTATAGTCTTTAAAGAACATGTCTATGTGTAAGATTTAGATTATTTTTTTATTTAATCTTTTTTTCAACGAAAAAGATGTTTTTGTTTCAAGAGAATTGTGAAAAAATAGAAAACTAAAGAACGACATTACAACTTTTTGTGCTTGTTTTATGTCTCAAATATACAAAAATATGGATTTAATGGTTTATGAAGTGAGATCGTTCGATAACACAAAAATGAAAATGAAGTTAAAAAGTTGTAATAAAATCTAAACACACCTTTGATTTATTTTATTCACATTAAAGCAGCTTAGGACGAATGGTTGACTTACATCGTGTATCACGCGCATGTCTGTCATCGAGTTTGAAAGTTTTACTACTTTCTAGTCCTTTCTTCTGCTTTTTTTTTTAAAAGTGGATCGAACAATTTACAAAATATGCATGTATGCTACGCAATCTTTAAGGAGGGATAAGAAAGGAATTCAGGTTTCTTAATTTTTCACCGAAAGTATCCAAAAGGGGAAGAAAACAAGAGGTAAATTTTAACATACTCGATAAACTTGATTCGGAAAGGTTGGTAACCACGCATGCGGCTGATGCGACTTGGCTTCGTAGCACGTACGAAAATGATTGATGTGGCTCAGAAGAGTAAGAAGAGTTTTTTGGCGATACGTCAGAAAATTATCAGACGCAAAGTCTGCAGCTAACGATAGGCAATACTTCCCTACAATAAACGTGTATGTTCTATATGGCCGTCGTAGGCTCCTATTACAAACACTTAAAGTGCGATGCGCATTTGAATTAAATTTTGGAACTATAGATTTATGTTGTTCGATTTTCAAGTTCATTTTTATTGCCTTGAACTTCTAACTAAATAAGAAGAAACAAAATAAGATTCTCTGGCAAACAAGTTCTTTGACAAAATAAGCTTCTCTCATTTAACGGCCGATTTTTGCAAAGAAAAAAAGAGAAATACCGTAGTGGGCAACGGCCCTCAATTAAGGCACCAGCCTTAATTTCAAAAATTATATGGGAAGCTGTCGAGAGCCCACTTTCAAGGGCGTTTGTCCAAATCGTACCAAAATATTTCGACAATTAGAAGCTGTAACTCGGACACAAAAACACACGATGAACAGACGGATTAGCAAACTCAGATCTTGTTTAGAAAGTGATTCCGAATCGATCGGTATAATAAATATAAAATTCATGTACCCTTTTACAACAGATACTTTGGGCATAATAAATTCATAACCAACATCCTCACATAATTATAAAGACTTTTTGAGCAAAAGCACGCCTTGCTAAGTATGAGAATATTTTTTATATTGCAATTTTGTTTATTTTTAAAGGCATTTTATAGATTAATATTATTGTTTAACACTGATGGTGTTCGCAAAGTACAGCGTATAACTACATGATATCACAGTTTTCTCGTAAGTAACTAACATAAAAAGTTTATAAAAAGGAAACATAAAACCATTAAACCGAACATTAAAATTCTGTTTGCCGGCATGAAAAAAAAATATTGTAATTAAAATTTATATTTTACTAAATTAACTGTAAAATAGTTGAGGAAAAAAATGTATTGTTTTACGTTCCCATTTACTTATATTATTAATGATCATTTTTGTGGCCAATCTGCATAGACATGGATATGTATTGATAACTAAAAGAACGGAATGGGAGTTTTATTGATGAGTTTTCAACATCATTAAAATTTTGTTTTAACTAAAAAGATTTTACTCTTTGAATGTTTGCTCAATCAACAATGAATAGGAAAATACACATTTACTTATAAAAGCTTTTCAAAAAACTTCAGGTGTTATAAATTTTTCTATTGAACATATGTATCTCTTTTATAAAATTTATGTATTATTCTCTTCAATCAGTTAAATATAATTTTAGGTATTTCACAAAATATGTCAAAACATACGCTAATTATTAATTAAATTGTTTACGAAATGTGTTTATTGATATATATAGTGACATACATTTTGTGATGCCGAAAATGAATGCAAACACCTTCTCATCGAGATTTCGATAATACTTTTTACTATTTGAAAACGTTGAGCGGCTGTTGCCCGCGACAACACTTCTTTGTATACCCGACATCTAAGAATGAACGTTTGCAAGACCCAGAAAGAAGCTTCACAGTTTCTACAAAAAATATCTATCCTTGATCGCCATTATATTCTGAATCGATTCAGGTATGTCCATCTATCCATATATATAGCGCGTGTTGTACACATTCTCCTGGCCGCAAAAATTAAACCATCGACTTTAATGGATGTGATAGTTGTGTGTCCAATCGATAGGTATTATGTCTTTAGCGAGCTGGGCACTCACTATAGCTACGACCAATGAAAACTCTTCCACACTTGAGAATTGAACCCGCAAACATTGACTTGAGAGTTATAGTTGGCGCATGCAAGCACCAAATAGATAAACCTATAAAAGTTCGCTTTATAACTTGCATGACAACGCTTAGGTTCATGTAAAAAGAAACCTACCATGTATTATTTATATCCCGGTAGGTAAGATCGTTCGTGTATCAAAGGCTTTAAATGAATTGATATTTCGAACTAAAAACCCCGAAAATTTGTCTCTAGTTGACATTAAAATTCGATTTAAAACTTTGCAAACTTACGCAACCTAAACAATTCTTGCGTCAAGAATAAATCTTTAGAAAATTTTACAAAATAATTTTAAATGTTTATAAAATTTTCCAGAAAAATGAATATGATGATGATGATGATGATGATGACGATTATGATGAGCGTTAAGTAAAGTTTTTAGAAGAAAAGTGATTTATAAGCAGCTTAGCTTAAAAACTCATTTGGTTGAGTAATTTGTTCTCTCACATGCAGCATACCGTCACGCATTCACTCATTCACGTAAGTGTGCATTTATGTACTTAACTAACGTTAAGGATGTGTTCAAGGTTTCGTCATTGACTTTGACAACAAAGTTTACGCACAATTTCATAGCATTATAAAGATAATGCTTTTGTCGCACAGGATATGTGTGAAGTCATACGAAAAGTCTAAGAAAAAAGAGAAAAAAGAAAAGATTTATTCACTCACATACACTAATAATTAACAAGAAATCTTAAGTTAAAAGATAAGCAAAAAGAGGTTACTAAGCCTGGTTATCTGTACATTTATAAGAACGATGCAAACATTAAATCGTTAAAAATATGAGCAAATTATTTTTGCCTGAAAGGCGTAAATGTGCATGAAGTGTAAACTTAACATAAAGATTCTTTATTGGAATACCTGCGAAAGGGAATTTCAATCATTTCTTCTACCAAAGTGAAATAACATCCTAAGTAAAGATGTTTTTATTAAAAGTAATGAAACGAATTAAAGTTCACGAGACGAATGATAGTCTCTTCACTTGCATACCAAAAAACAAAGGATAGAAAATACTTTTCTTTTTAATCATTGAATGGAATATCAGTCAAAAATTTAGTAATAGAACAGAGGATTTCCAAACGCGAACAGTTGCTTTTCGAAGATCAGGAAAACTTTTTTAATTTTATCTAATTTTTATTAAATAGAGTTTGACTACAGTAAGTGTTTTGCTGAACAACATTTTATGAACAATTTTTAATTTTTTTTTTTTTTTCATTATTTTAACAACAAGGGTTAGATAAAATTTTAATAATGTTATTAAAAACAAGCAAAAGTTTTAATTATACATGAGAATTTTAAAGGTGGTTTGATAATAAACTCATACATGCCGGTGCTTGATTTTTTTTAGTATTACGGAGATAGTTCAAGGCTACGATGCATTTAAATATTTGGTGTGTGTTTATCCTTATAAACATAAAGGTATGCTAAAAAACTTGTGTATTTACTTATACGAAGATAGGCAACAAAAATTTTGAGTTTGAGATTTAAAAAACCATTTAGTTGAATATTATATGTGCAGGCTTAAGCACTATTTATTTATTTATTAATTTCTTTATCTGTGCATGAAAATAATTAGAGCAATTTAATAGCTGAATTAGATCGACTCTTACAGGCCTGATAAGTCTTATACTAAATATTATAACTAAGCTATTACAGAGCGTATTAAAAAGAACCAACAAAACTCATGTGCGAATAAAAACACATCTAGTGCAGAGGCACACTCGTAGCAGATACAGGCCAAGTAGGCAGCGAGCCCCCAAAACAATAGAACGGACCTGTAGGGACACGAACGGCTCATCTTAACCAAAGATAAATTTTCAATTATTAAGTACATTGTAATGGGCTGAATTTCTGTTCTCCATTATATTAGAGATCATTCAAATCTCCTAAGACTTATTTCATGCGACACGACAATTTTTAGAGCCTGGAATCAAAGCGGTTCTGCTCGTGTAGTCTACCCTTGAACTCTATCCGCCTTCCGCAATTTAGAAAGCGTTTATTCTTAATAAAATTACCCACTTAGCAGACGAATAATGCTAAACGCATCACCCGCTCATAAGCTTCTGAATAGTATATCGAACTCCGAATATTTACTATCTAAAAGAAATGTTTCACAGCGGAACATATCGCAGCACTTCGAATACATAATCACTGCAGAGTAAACTATGGTAACAGTTATCCTATTCGAAGATTGAGGAGGTAATGCAATGAGAGCTAAAGTTTAATTAACCTTGGCGTGAGTTCTTCTCTCCTAAATGCGAGGATTATTAAACACTCCATAATTTTATGGTCCGACCTTCTTGGTGAGCAGCTAAGCCATGTGATAACTGATTTTGCTTTGTGCACACTAAGCAGCATTTGACGCTTGTCTCCACCGAAACATCCTTTTCATAAAATCTAGTCAGTATAAATTTCAATACATTAACGATGCTTTGCTAAATTCACAATGATATTTGATTCATCAGGCAAGGCACATCAAACTTCCCATTCAACCCTTTCAACTTCGAATCACATCTTCATTGGTGCATTGTTATGAGAAAACACAAAACTCTTCCTGTTAATCAATTGTGAACGTTTCATTCCAATTTCGAGCTTTAATCACATTTGTTATTGAGAGTAGAACGCGGAATAAATTGTAAGGAAACATTTGAGCAGTTTACAATGAACGTTTTTCTATAAAAGCAAACAATACTTTACCCGGCATCAGTCTTGGTTACGTCTTACCACCTTGCAGCACGTTATTGTCCCAACTACAGTCATATGTTATTAAACCCTTCAAAACTGGTTCGACTTCATTTCGATTCGGGATTCGATTCGATGCGTCACGATACTAGGTTCACTAAATTTATCGCTGTTAACTCATGTGGCGCTCAAATATCAAGCCTACTTTTGAATGCGCCCGGTTCATGCGAACGGTTCAAAATTCTCATTTCTCAATTAGACGCTATCGTATGCATACAAGCGACTTTTCAAAATATGGCGTTGCATTGGAGGAGATCAAAAAACCAGTCCGATCCACGTTTTCAATAGCTCTCCTCCTTGGGTTAGCCTACACCAGTGTATCAAATTTCATTAAAATATCTAAAAAATTTTGGCTTTTAAGTTGAATACAAGAAAAGGCGACGCACAGACGGGCAGACATGCTTGCTGTAAAAGGTGGATCTTTCTGAAGTCCTTCTGGGTATAGCATATAAAAACCAATTTTTCAGATATCACAATATTTTTGTTTTTTTAATTATCGAAGGGCTGTACGAATACTTAAAAATCTTTCTTATCTTAAAATTTCCACAAGTTGTGTGGGAAGGTGCCTATGAGCGGTGATAAGAACGCATTTCGCAGAGTCTTTATGCTTAATTGCCCGAAGTATACCGGAAGGATAAATGTGAAGTTTTTTTTGTTAATTTCAAAGAATTCAAAAGTAGATGGACAGACGCACGGATAGGGCTGTATTAATTTACAAACACTTATACATATATACTTTAGGAAATTTTAAAGATGGTTTGATTCTATCATGCAGCCATATGTGAAAAGTAAATTAAAAGGAAAATAAGTTATAAGATGAAAAAAAGCGTTAAGCAATAAAATCAACAAAACCAAATTGAAGACAGAAGAGACAAGCGAAGTGCTTAACATTGCCTTTAAACGAAATCTTATTAAGTATCTGTGTTTGCAATCATATGGACGTTTTAAAGAAAAATAGGAAAAATATAAACAAAAGCAGACAAAATCTGAAGCATTCTGGCACACTAACACTGATAAACAAGCCAGTAGGGTTTTGAATAGTTTTGGTTTTCTCTTCATTTCATTCTCCCTGAGGGTTTTACGCATTCGTAGCTTTATGCTTTTGCGTTGCTGTTAGGGTTACTGATGCTGATGCGGACGCTGCCATTGCAGCTGTTTTTGTATACCCCACTAAACGTAACAAGGAAATTAAACCGACCGCAGCATGTATGAGTCATTTACTCAATATGTATACACAAACATACGTTTAAAATCGTTTCAATTTAAGCTCATCTGGTTATATTCTGAAGGCAACAAAAAAGACCACAACATGCAGTGCTTGTGCAGTGAGTTGTTAAATGTATATACACGTTTGGTTGTTGAATTTAAACTTAACCGGGCCATAACAATGAAAATGTTAATGAAAACCAAAAAATGTTCACAAAATAGTGTATTTAACAGAAATTGAAATAAAATGATAGAGAAAACACAAAAAAATTTCACACATGAGTTTGTAATGATTTTTACGTAAAGAGGAGTCCAGTAGAAAAAAACAATTCTAAAAGAAAGAAAATATAAATAAATAAAATCTCTTTATATAACCAGATGGTGGAAATTAAAGTGTTTTGTCATTAGAAAAGTTGGGCAAAATTTAGAAAAAAATGTTAACCTTAAATAAACATCAAATATTTTATAAACTTTTATACTATCTTACGTTATATGAACTTATCAACAATTCGTTTTAGATTTAAAAGTTTACCTCTCATCAATGTTACTGCGGAGCTTTTTAATTTATATCTGATCGAATTTCTCAATCCATCAATTGTACAATAAGGATGAAAATTGAACTGCTAAGCCTGACAATATCTCGCTGTTCATCTTTTACTTAGGATCACCCTTTATTTTAGTCACGCATAGAACCTCGAGTTGTTTAACAATTTTTCCAGCCCAAATTTTCTAGAAGAGCTAAAGGAATTATTAGGGAAATATTAGGGAATAATATGCAAAAATTGAGCTCCCATATGAAGTACGAGTTTATAGATAACTAGTGAGACAAACTCTAATCGCGTAAGAACTTTGGAGTATCCAAAATATCCCACTTTTTATCACCTGACCTTAGGTAATAGTAGGTTCATGAAAGTACAATACGATTTGCGAATGATTATTGCAGTGCAGAAAGTGTACAGCACCTGAAAATATGTTTCCACCAAAAGTACACAAAATAGAAAATATGAGACGGGAATTTTTTTACAGAAAACTCGCGTTAATCGTCTGCCAATGATAAAAAAATATCTTATTCAAAGCGTTGTATATTCCCAAATATGTATTTTTGCCGTCTCAATGGCAATTTTCGAATATTTCCCTTCCTATTTTTTCTTCGTCTTTCTCTTTTGCTGCGAAGCATTCATGTAGCCTTTGTTTTCATGTCGTCGCACAAACGCAAGCGTTGCTTAACTAGTAATGCGAAGTACTCAAGCCTGACGACTAAGCCGCGTAGACTAGCATTTCCTGCTGAAGGTGTTTCACGCCTCGATTTTTCAATTTCAAAAAATGGGGCGGCGACATGTATTGCTTTCTTTCAAATCTAGCGACGTTTTTTGAACAATAAACCGTTCAAATCGATTAATTGTTTTACTAGCGTTTGATACTAACTGCTTCACTAGAGCTTAACAGACCGTAGCCTTCCGGTTCTATCAAACACAGTGTATTGTCTTCTTGCCATATCATGGATCTAGCCAAGATTTTTTGCCCCTAAGTATTTCAAAGTAGGTCCGTCTTTCATCCCAAGGAATGGTACGCAGCAAAACCGAGTTCGTTCGAGCCAATTTCTTATTGTACGAAACTTCTATTGTTATAAATTGAAACCCTTTGTCAGGTGTCATTAAGAGAAAATGACGCCAATGACACGCTTTGGTAAGTTAGTCGGTTTTAATTACAGTCCCATATCCGTGTATTCATTACTTAATGTGAGCTTCGACTATTTATTGATGGCTGTGTTCCACAAAGCTCTTTCCTGTTCAAAGAGCACGTCCAGAAACTACTTCAAAGAACATACTTATGTTGCGCAAGCGTGTACGTAAGTTCACTTGTATCCATAGTTTATTGCGCCTACTGTCGTAATAATTTTGGTAACGTATTTTCACCCGCACTTTGCAGATAAGCGTATAGTTTTTATTGAAAAGAAAAATGTAAATAACATGAAAAGATTCGAATCAAGTTGTGTAGCTACCAAAAAAGTAGACTTTTAAGCGACAGGTTTATAGATTTCGCTTGCTCGAATTTGCTACTGGTATAATTTTTATTATCATTCCATTTTATCCATGTTGGGATAAAAGCTATTTATTTTTTAAATATTTGTAATTTATATTTTCACGATATAAAACAGCGAAAAATTGGAATAAAAAAATAAAAGAAAAAGTAAAATGCGAAAGCGAAATGAAGTACAAAGAAAAGCTTGTGCTCCTGTTACATGTTTTCATAGATCCTGCCTTTTTCATAGCGCTTTCAAATCGCGCTTTGCCCAGTGAAGGAGGAAATGTTCACAAGATTTCTATCATTTTTACAGGCTATCATTGATGTAATGTATATAAAAGTGTAATTTCTAAATGTTGGCACATTTCATATCTTCCGTTGCCCTGTTTTACGAGTCTTGTTGCCACTCTTCGTATTATTACGTAATACTTTTTTTCTACTTTACGTGTTTATCTGAATATTTCTCAGATTATTATCAATCTTTTTGGCAACCACCTGCTGCATTAGGCTTGACTTTATGAAGTGGGCAGGTAAGGCATGAAAAAAACTTATTGTGTGTGTGTAAGAAATTTCGCTTTTCTTAGCAATTGAATAGTTCTCATGCACACTTAGATTATCAAATGTGACATGCACAACATACGATGTCGCAAAATTTTACTGTTACGTTCAGAAAGCTAAAAACTTAACCTAAATGAAAGAGAATAAGTTAGTTTCTAAAAATGTCAGGAGTGTTGTTTTGATTGCACACTTCAAGCCAAGTAAATGCTGTAACGTATATGTAAACAAAAAAGTTGGTCAAACTTTTCTTACTTATTGTAACGTGGGAAAAAAGAAAACAATTCACATGGCGGCTAGGGAAATAGTCATGACCGAGCTGAGAGCAGTGATAGTTATTTCGCCGTTGAATAACAACATATAGTGGCTTGGAAAAAAAAACACCTAAAGAAAATTTTGTGTTTGAGGTGAACAGAGCGACGACTTTCAAATTCTTGGAGAGAAGAGAAGAGGGTTAAGTGTAAAGCAGGGTACAAGAAAATACTATCTAATAACGCATTAGAGATGGAATATTAATTAAAATATGTATTAAACGGAATCTACTCAATTAATATAAAGGCTTAAAGATAAAAGTTAATTGAAAGAAAGGACATAACGATAATCTGATTGTTCAGTGCAAGTTTGCTAATTAATATTAGGAAAATCGGTAGACCAATTATAGAATGATACACGAGACTACTACGGAGAAAAAAATTAAGGGTTGCATGTGGTGAGAAGGTTGCATAAACTCTTATGTGAAATCACCTGAATAAGTGTAAATTGTAAATGCGTATTTGAATAAAGGTGAGTTAGCACCAATGAATAAATTCCTGATTACTAATTAAGATTAATATACATGTGACTCTTGGTTTTGCAGCGTTCATCGCCAGCAATCCTTGTTGAAATTACATTTAATTATGGTATGTTATTATGAAAGATGTAACAACTCTCTAGGGCGAAGTTCGTTGTTTATAGCGATCAGAAATGTGTTTGCGTGTGGTGGTTCGTGTTAACCTTACGTAGGAAAAGCAGTAGCCTTGACATTTTCTTTTGCGTACATTAGAGAGTGTGTTTATCACATGCATATTTAGTCTCGTCCGCTTTGATCCTAATCCCTTAACTAAGCAGCCCAGGAAGTAGAAATTTCTTGGAAGAACATCTCCAATAAATCCTTGAATACATCCTAGCAGGAATAGCACAGAGGTGTAACTTTTTTTATATGAATATAGTACAAGTGTAAGATGTAATTGAATAGAAATTCTAATGGAATTTTCTTCAAAAGATTTCAAAAATTTTCTTTTCAAATCAACTACAGTTTAGAAATGTATTAACTATAGTTCAAAATGTTCGTAGTTGCTTTTGAAATTTTGTATGTACATAACCAGCTTGTAGGAATTATTACGAGCTTACGAGAATTCTTAATTACATCCTACACCACTACAAGGATAGAAGAGGTTAAGCTTCAGATAGATCCGATCAATTCACTCACTTTGTGAATCGATCTAAGCTTAACAGTTCGGCTGTTCATCCAAACGTGTACCTACCTTTCCCGTGTGCACCCTACAGGTCGCAAGTTTTGAGATATTGTGTTGAGATTTGACGAACACATTGACGAACGCTATTGAAAATGGTTCAGATCGGACGACGTTTTCGAGCACTTCCCATTATAAAATACCTTTTTTGTCCCACTAAAGCGTTTTGCTTGTATTGTCTTATATGAATAAGTGTATTAAGTAAAGTGGTCTAGGGTACGGAAAAATGGGCCATAAAGTGTTTTGCTTGTACTGCCTTGGAAATTAAGTGGAAATTAAGCTGCAGCTCCCTATAACGAGATCCAAGGGAATGTAAACAATAGTTGTCCGAACACAAAAACCTAGATTAAATAGTTTAAAATGTCAAGCTGACTAAGAGGTAGTGGTAATATAAAAATTGTCAACCCAATTTTCTAATTATTTTTTTGCGTAACTTCCTTTAAAGTTTCGAAATTTATCCAAAAACTTTTTAAGTGTCTTTGGTGGAAATTTCTAATTGTTTACAACCTAACACGCAGTTACAACAATAACAAGTTCGCTTTCTTTTCATAGTCGTAGTTAAGTTAACAGATAGCATATATAAATATATTTTTAAAGCGAAGACAGCATTTTATATTTAGACAACACACAGACTTTTTAGTAAACAATAAAAAACAAACACTTATTCGCAGACAATAAATGACGCCCAAGCTTCAATGAACACACGAACGAATGAATAAAAGAAAGGAAATCCACAATTATAAACATTCTGTTAGTGAAAAGTAAATTCCAACAGAGTCTGCAGTAATTAGGTAGATGACGCCAAACAATAGCAAAAAATAAAAACAAATGAAAGGAATAAAAAAAGAATATTAAAAATAAAAAAAACGAAAGACAGAAAATTAATAAAGACTTAAGTTTATGGAATTCCTGGCTGGTATAGTGTTGTTAAATTATTTAATATAATTGTAAATAGTAATAAGAGCTTCACCGCGTACGAGGGTGCTTGAGTACGGACAGTATGCCATAAATTCTAATTGAAATCAATTCATAGCAAAACTAAATAATTCCGCTATAAGTACGAATTTAATAATAAGTGTCATTGCTGGGTAACGGAAGAGCTGGTCTTAATTTACAAAGAGAAAAATGGAAAACATGTTATGTTTTAAAAAACTTTTCTAACACCAATGTTGGTGCTTTATTTAACGTTAATCGTTATAATTTATAACGATTTATAAAAACCTTGTGATCTCTTCAAATTGGAAAATAAAACAAGGTTTTCTGGCATCGAACATAAAAATTAATATATGCAAACGTGTTCTGAGCAAACTCAAAGAGACATATTACTGTGTTCTAGGAATACTAGAATTTGTTCATAATCCCAAAGATCGCTATTTATTCTTCCAAATCAATTTCATCGCCGTCATAACATACAAAAGATGTTCCATGTTAACACTTTGGCCTGGCGGAAGGAATTCATACTGCACAACAACACCACGATAGCTGCAGAAAATTGTTAACATCACCTTGACTTTTGTGCGACTTTGGCGCGGCTTTTTCGGTCTTGGCTCGATATTCGCTTGATTGATTGAAATTTCACGCAGACGTTTTTCACAGTGCCACCATTTTAAACGAATTTGGTCGTAAGCAATTTTTTTGTTTGTAGTTTGTGTGAACGCATCACAGACACATCCGTCGCAACTCACAAAGCATTTTTTTGTTTTTGTTGTGGGTGACTGACTTAAAAATATTCCCTTCGAATATTGAAAAGCATATAAAGAATAAAGAGCGTAACAACATAACAGATTCACCTTAAAATATCCATCATCAAGATGGACGAAAACATATTTTTTTAAAAAAATATGTAAATTATGGAAGTATGGTGAGTAAATAAATAAGTTATAACTATCAGTTATAGCTAACATTTGGCACATATAGCTAACATTTGGCAGAGAAGCTTAATTAATTTATTCATGTGAATACCAATAGACGCAAGGTTTCATTCGTCGTTTTCATAGGCAACCATATGTATGTCGGTTCATATCTTTCTACGTACCACCGAAGGTTGGAAATATATTCCTTTTGTCGACACTTTGCAACACCTGAGAGAAAGCTTCAAGCACCCCTTAAGATATATATATACGTTCTTCATCATATCCGTCGGGTTGTTTATCGTCGTTCGAGTATTTTCGAGTATAGAAATTGAATTTTCTTGCCTTTTTACATAATTTTATAAGAATGGTGGTGGATGCGTACAATGGTGGGCGACACAACCGAATGTAATTTTCTTAAGTGTTCCTTAAGGTACAGCTAAGGTGATCCAACGTGCGTTTGCATAACTTGTGAGATGTTATGAAAGCGAACGCTATTTCAAAATTGAATGGGGGATTTTGCCTCATTAAACCATCAAACAAAAAAAAAAAGAAAAGAGAAACATAATGCATACCCTACACTGACCTTAGTCTCGTTTTTTTGCCGCAATTCAAATTAGAATTACACCAACAACCGCATACACAAAATGTTATAAACCAAAAGGTCAAAGTTGATCAGCAAATGCCATAAATTCAGTGAAATTATCTTGGAATCGCTGAGTTTATTTCTCGGTTTTTATACCACATTAATAACCACTTTTACAGCATTCCTGTTGTTAGGCTTGTCATCACAGAACAAAAAACAAGAACCAAAAATCCTTGGAAAAAAGCGCAAAAATGTCGCTACACATGAGTCGTGCATCATTTAGGTAAAGTGGTGGACATAGCCAGCAACAAAAGTTGATTCCTTCTTAAATGGTCAGTAACTGTTTTTTTTTCTTTCATTTTTCAATTTTTGTTGATTTCATTGTTCATAAATCACTGAAAACGCTTATGTTCTCATATGAGAGTTTTTGGTGAAATCATTGAAATCGTCCTTAATGTAAAGATGTTACAAAGGACTGTGTTTTCAAGTGAATTAATATAGCGAAAGCACTGACATCAACTTCGATGTAAATGTTTTACAAAACAACTTTTATAACGCAATTCGAAAAAACGACACTTAGCAAAACATAAACAAATAGAAGAGGAGCACCATAAACCACATACATCGCATAATATGTGCAAAGCAGTCGGGCATCGTTTCATATTCGATACATAAAAATGTGCCCGATACTCTTTTCTTGATCACGTTATCTCAAAAATATTGTAAAAAAATCGTACGAAAATTGTTGGAATCATCATAAATGTCGTTAAAATTTTAATTTATCATAATACACCTATTTCCCACACCATATTCAAAAGGTCGAATTTTTGGTTTATTTAAAGCTGTGCCATGCTCAGCATCACCTTTTCACTTGAAGTCAGTTTGAAGTTTTTAAGGGATAGTTTAACTTTAAACTACACAAGTGTTTTCATAAAGAATTCTATCACAAAGAGCCTCACCTGCTCACAGTCTAAAATAAGACCTCGTATTTTAGACACCAAGGGTCCAATTGACCCGAAACCTGGAATAGAGATGGGATGAGGAATTGCAGAATAACAGTCGTGGTATGACATTTTATTATTTCTCTGCGAGCTACGAACTGAACGCACGTTTACGCATATATTTCATCAAAAGATACACTTTTTCTGAACGTTTGAAGGTTTTTTTATTTCTCTTTCCGTCTAAGATACCGGATTTCTTTCTGGCTGTGAGCTTGCGAAAAACATCGGGGTACGATTAGAGACTTAGCTATAACACAACGATCAACTTGAAATTTACAAATATTTCTTTTTTAATTTTAATTTTTAATTTAAAGTAAAACAAAGCAACACTTTTTGCTGAGGCAATAATCAAAACACATAGAATCAAAGTTCAAGGAGACTCATGGAGTAGCAACTAATATTAAGTATTGTTATCTTCTAAACCTCATTTTGCCTTAGAATTTCAATTAAAATTTTAGGTAAAAATTTTTATTGCTGTCGTTATTACACTTATAAGAACTATCACAAAAATTTCATATGAATTCATTATTTAATATTTCAAATATTTTGAACAAAGATCCGCACGCAAATGAGTCCTTACTTATGGTTGCTTGGTTATTGGTATGTAGGTTATTGTGATCGAAAAATAAGGTGAATTTGCGAAATGAAAAATATTTATATATTCTGCCAAGATAATGAATCTTCGAAGTAGTTCCCCTTTGATTGCAAACGTGATTTCAAGCCTCAAAAGGGGCAACATAACCTTAATTTTTGGTAGTTAAAAATCGTTGCTCGGCAATGAACTCACTTTAATGTATCCACAAAAACTGTATGTAACTCTGCAACAATTGAGTAGACTGCAACCGCTGCACTACTCGCGACTCACGCGAAAAACAATTTCATGATTTCTTAGTATCCGCGATGTATAAGTGAAAAATTCACCTTATTTTTTGATCATAGTGTTATATACATACTGTATATATACAACCTTGAGAATTTCCGCATATGCTTCATTTTTTGTTGGAATTAGTTTGAGTTGAATTAATGCTGAGTGATAGAGGTGGCGTTCCGTGCTTCGATTCTTCCTTGCTTGGTTAGTTGTTTGATTCACTCATTCTCAGACACAAAAATGCTGTCAGCAATATTGTCTATTTTTTATATGGGGACACGCACTCCCCAATAAGTAATTTCCATATAATTCACATATGAATATGTTATGTGCATGTACTCATAAATAGACATACATATATACATGTACAAGTATGTGTAAGTAAACATCTGTACATATAAGTAAGGATTTTAACTTCCATAGAAGTGAAAACAAAACTAAGGTATAATATATAAGCTATAATATATATAAGGTGTAATATATATATAGAAAGGAAACACATCAATGCGTAGGAAATTTTGAACAGAAAAATTTTATTAAATTTATTTCATAACTTTTCTTGTATATTAACAAATACATTCGCATACAATGTTGCAGCTTAATAAATATGCGTAGGTATAAAAATTAGTCTATATTTATATATAGAGACAAGATTCATTGTTTAATAGTATTACTCTCTACAATGTTGTTCTAGACTGTTGCTGTTGTTGTCGTTCTACTGAACGTGCATGAAAAGTTTTGATATAAATTTTTAACGTTTAGTGTTAGATGATAAAAGAACTGCTACTCTTCACATACTTATTTATTTCTTTTATAGTCTACTGTACTTTATTCTTGAGTTTTTCAAATATTGCATGAAATATAAAACTTTGCGATCGTGCTGGAAGCTCAAAGCACTACAGATGGGTCCCTCCTCTTGTTTTGACTATTTAGTAAAAACAAGAGCAAACTTTAATCTACATTTTCTGATTCCACCTCAATGCTTCCTTTCTGTAATGAAATTTTAAAATAACAGTATTTTGCGTATCTCTGCGTTCGCCTTAATTATATTTTTGTAAGAAATATAGGTTTATGTCTTTATATAAGTCTTAGTTGCAGGAAAGGCCGAAAGAGCAGATAAAATGTATATAAAGATTCTTTTTTTTTTTTGTTGGTGATCTTTCGTTAGTCACTTTTACGTATTTTAAAGATACTTTTCTCACATATAGTTAGCAGTTTCGCTTACAAACACAATACCATCGGGAAGCTTTGAGATTTGACAACCTTATTACACACTACACGTGGTACACGATATATTAAGTTTGTATGAACGTACGTATTGAGCCTGTATGTCCGTGTATCTCTCTGTCCGTCTTTTGTCTGTCCATGCGTTTTGTGTTCAACGTACAGGAAGCAATTTTTGAGATATTTTGATGAAATTTAACACACTGGCATGTTTTGGCTCAAGCACGAACACTATTTAAAATCGTTCGAATCGGGCTGCTTTTTCGACTGCATCACATATAACGCTTGATTTTGAAAAATTTTTATATGAGCTGTAGGGTAATGTAGGATATTTTATGGTGGCCGCGGTCCACTATAATGTTTTTACTTGTTTTTCTTTGCTTTCTTCCCATTCTCTTTATGATTAATATTAAATTGGAAACTAAGTATTTTTAAAAACATTTTGCTTAATTCTTCAGTTTAGTTTATTCTTTTATTGATTTATTTAATATTTTAGTGAAAAGAATATTAGATACAATTTCATTTCGCATTGAAAATATCCAAAGAATATTTTAAAATTTTTTTTTTTCTTTCGAATTATTTGCTCTATGATTTTATTTTTACGGCTGTCAAGTACAAAGTTAATGAATGTGATAAAAGGTTATGAGACGAGTTGTAAATGTACATACATACATGTATATACAAACGGAAGGTAGTTATGGTTATTATATACATCCAAGAAGACTGTCTATGTCCCGTACATATCCTTCTCTTAGTTTGTGTTAATCCTCAGCAAAGTCAAATCGTGTGTTCTTAAAAAACCCTCTCATGGAAGTAAAGAGCCATTTGTTTTATGTTCTCAAAACACGTTGTGCGATGTGGGTTTTAAATATTCAAATCGTTTTTCTGCTTAACACCAGCGAGTTTTTAAGAATATATGCATGCAATCAGATTTATTTTTTATTTTCTATACATTACTGAAGTCATTTCATCTTAAGTCATTAGTGCATATAAAGGCGCATTCACGGGAAATGCAAACACGGCTTTTTTTTACTTTCTCTTTTATTTTTTGCTTTTATCTTTAATAAAAACAAATATGAACATGTGTGTATTGAATGTAAGAGGCTTATGAATGCCTTAAAGAAACTAAACGAAAAAGTTTTGCATTTAACTCAAATATTTGTGCCTGAAGTCTCGTTGCTTACCATATACATTAATGGTTTAACCTGAATTTTAAAGAAATATCAATTAAAGAATTGGGCCGGAAGAAAAAAGTGGTTGTAAACAGGAAAGCAAAAGTTGCTAAAGTAAGTAACGAGCTGATGTTTTTTGCTAAAGTTTTGACTAACATATGATCTCATTAAATATCTGAGTGAAATCTTTGATTATCTTGCAAAGTTATTACGCTGCTCTCTATGATGGTGTTCAGTTATCAAATATATTCAGTTATTGTTTATATGAAACTCAGCGTATGTGTAGAATTTCGGTTTAATTTTATCGTGAAAGCATTTTTCAGATTTTCAGCAAACAGCGAGCAGCGAGATGAGCTAATGAAGTGAGTCAACACAGAATATCATGGTAATGAAAAATTGATGTGTACTTATAATGGAGAAATAAGGATAAAATAGCAATGGGTCGATCCTTGGTTTGACTGAATAGATTGGTCACTGAAGAAAATGTTGCTTATTTGGTAAAGCTAGAAATGTTATGGACAGTGGGAGACGCGAAACAAAAAAATAGTAAGAAACCTATACCAGGACAGACCCCACCATTAAGTATCCTACACAATATCGCGTAATCCAATACAGTTATCTATATAGCGACTTTTCAAAATAACGCCTTAAATTCGGGGCAAGAAAACAAAATGGACAGTCAGATGAGCAGACAACCACACGTACATCGAATCCGAAGTCAACTCTGAGTCGATCGACATAATAAAAGGAGATTATATCTCAAGCCTTTCCGGCTGTTGCATACATTCATACATATGGTGTGCCGGACGTAAATGTAATTATTATTAATAATAAACTAGAGTTCTTAAGTATCAACGTTATGTTGCGTTTTGTTTTTTTGTATTATTGGCTTATAAACTCCCTAAAATATTTAAGCGTAATAAAGAAGATAATAATCGGGGTAAATACATAAATATTTTTTAAATTAAACTACATAAGATTTTACAGATTGCATTTGTATTTTTAAATCTATTTTTTTGACGGCAGCTTCTCGAAAGCAAATAATGTTGTGTTTAGTGAAAACAATTCAGTCGAATAGAAATAAATATTATACCCTGCACCAATTATGGTACAAGGCGCTGTCTGCCCGTTGGTGGGCTATGCTTCTATTCAATCGATAGTTCGCTATTTTTAACATATGTCGATGAAATTTGCTACACTGGAGTGTTTCTGATCTAAGGACGAACAGAATGCAACTGATTCGAAACGGATTGCTTTCTCGATCAATTTCCATTATTTTGAAGAGTGAACGATATTTAGCGGAGTGCTGTGGTCCACTAAAGTCTGTCACTTTATCAGTACTCTTGGATGCAGTTAATTGAAAAATAATAATAATTTCTTTTTAGTCTCTGTTAAGATAGTCGATTATATTATATTTTAAAATTTGAAATTGAAAGGGATATCCATTCTTTTCTTTTTTTAACCACGTATACATTCATACGCTTTCATCATCATTTTATCATATTAGGGAATTTTGGTGCTTTGAAATATTTTATAGGATTTGCGTGACAATATTAAAGTTGATTTTATTAGGACCGAATCATCACCGCACACGCATGTATATGTATAATAAATATATTGATGACGTATGCGAAGTATTGGATGCTTGCGCATAAATATTAAAAATATTCATTGGAGAATTGTACTAAAATATGCGGCACCAAGAGAAAGCGTGTTAGCCTCATTTATCTACTAAAATTATAAAAAAGAAAAAGAAAATATCTAGAAAAGCATAAACTTTATAGATTAAAGTCATTCGCCGAAAGAATGTTAAGGAACTCATTCAAGTAAAAAGATATAAAAAAGAATTCTTAGCAAACAAATATTTCAAAAAAAAGGCCATATTTTGGTTTGAATTGTGATTATTATTTTTAAAATTTATGTAGATCGAAGAAATAAATTCTGGATCTAAAAGTAATATGATATGAGCATTAGGAACTAAGGCTTCCGGCTCTTATTTAATTATTTCTTTTTTTTAAGATAGATTAGATGGTTAGATTAGCAACTTTAATAACGCCGAATAGTTTATTAATATTAAGTTTTCCAGGTACATTCCTGGGTCCTTCGGGTTAGATGCTCCGAAAGCTAATTTTTACATGTTAGAAAGGTTTTGCTGTTCGTACAGTTTGTGTAATATGCGAGTAGTGTGGATGGTAGTACCGTCGGTTTTTTTTTCGTTAGTTTTCTCTTTAATTTTATTCTTAACATACTTTTGAGGGTCGAAAATTTTCATTGTGTTACCCGTAACTAAAGGTGCGGAAGTTGGGGATTTAGTTGCTAGGTCTGTTCGGTCATTCTCCAAGGAGTCAGTATTATTCGGTTCGACAACAACAAGCTATCCCTAGTGATAATCGTTTTAAGTTAAACTTTGCGTGCAAAGAATAGCTCTAGCCTCGGTTGTAAATATTGACGCACTTTTGTGTACGAATGCAACATCTACATAAGGGATTGGTATGTTTTGATTCTTTTGGCAGTAATAGCCTCTCTATCATCTTTGCCGTGCATTGAATTGCCAGAATTGAGCAGATTCGGGGTGATTTTGGCTCTTAATTCGTACAATCTGTTTTCTGTTGAAGGTGGTCGTTCGGAAACCCTATGTACCACCTCTGACCACATGAAGACCAGCTGCTTTTAAAATTTTTATAATCGATTTGCTGTTGGTGCCATATTTGGTTAAACCATCGTCAAGTTTTCTTAAAACGAGGATGTTGCTAAGATAACCAACGATGTTTACGCGAACAAAGCTTTTCCAAGCAATGTAGCGTATGAAGTGCCCTCTAGTTTGAAAGGAACGCATTAAATGAAGACAGTGTGGCTTCCAACAGCAATTATTTGAAAACGCGAGCCTCAGTACTCTGATGGTTCGCACATTTTGGAATAGTAAATTATTTATGCGCATAAGTCGACATTGCGCACCCCACAGGCGATTTCTACAACTGTTTTTTTTTTCCTAAATCGAAATGAAATTTTTTATCTCCTTTTTCGTTCAATATATACTTAAACATTGGTTAAGATCCTTTGATAGTCTCACTAATATTCAGTTTTCATTTATTTATTTATTTACAAGATGGCTGCCAATACATTTCATTGCTCAAATTCATTACCAGGTTCTAATTATTCAAACCCGCCGTTATTTAATTAATATAACTAAATAAATATTTTCTGAGAAAAAGGAAGTAAGTTTCCTTATAATAAAAATATGATTAAACGTTGTATTTACGATGTGATATATTTTTAAAAATAGCTTTTGTGTAAAATAAGTAACTGATAAGTACATGAAAAACATGATAGCTTTAAAAAAAAAAATTACGAAAAATTCTTTATCGAGATTGATTGAAAGGCTCTCAAACTACTGTTGAAATAATAGGTAAAAGAGTCTGTATTTGCCTTGCAGTGCAACTAGTAAGTAATTATACCTAAAATATAAATTCTTTCATAAAACTTCGTGTTCAAGTTGTTGTGGCTGAAACTTGTTTAGATTAAACAATTTGACCATTTAAAGTTATGATCAGTGGTTTTCTCAGTAAGAGGAAACGTAATTTCATGGGGATTTTTAATGGCATTCAAACTAATATTAGTTTTTTCCCCGAATATAACCTCAGTTACAGTACCAACTTAAAAGAACCTTCTAATAGCTATCGAGGAATGCATGGTATCGTCATTCCATTTGTTCTATCCAGAAAAAACCGTCGGGTATACACAAAGCAAATCGATTCTAGCTCTGAGTAGGCATCGATTTAATTATATCTGCATTTGCAAAGGCCCACCGTCGTAAAGTTCAAGCCAAGCACGCCACCAAAATATGCACTCAAAATGTACAATTGATAGCCAGAGCAGATATTGGTCTAAAAGTAGGCACGTCTGCTGTCCAAAACCTCTTAAAATTTCAATACAACAGTGGTCTCGATGATCCACTTACCATGTTTAAGCCTAAACAACAAAGTATTCTTATATGAGCCGTTTATTTTAAAAAAGTGGCAAGTCTGTTTTCGAAAAAAATAACGATAAAGATAGTTAGTTATAGATAATAAATGATATGATCTGTAAATAATTTATAGTCAAAAACATTTAGAATTTTTAATAATTACAAGAGAGGGGGGGATTTTAGAAAGTTTTGCTAACGTTATTGCAAACGTATGGTAATTATTTTTAGAAGGTTGCAAGTTCATCTTGTTCGCATGAGAAAATGCTGAAATAGCTACAAAAACTTTGCAAGAGGATAAAAATTTTATTGAAAATAATCGAGAATAATTTTTTGCATTTTCCTTTGATATGCAAAAAGCGCTACTTGTCGCGAGCTAAAAGCAGAATATGTAGGTATTTGATCAAGGCATCCAATTTATAATGTGCCGGTTTGGGTTGAGCCTAGAAGATCGCAAGAAGCAGAATCCGGTCGTGGAAAGCATGTGGCAACCCGGAAGCACATTGCAGCCTGTAGTGATATATGCTTTGGCGTGTATGGAAATTTAAATTTGTAGTTAACGTGAATGAAAATTATGCAGACCAGTGAGAACGAAATAAATGTCGTTAATTACAAATTTTTATTGCCAGAGCATTCATTTTTGCCAAACAATGGCGGTTTCGAAATGGTAAAAATCGGAACCCAGAAAACCAATTCCTTGTGTGTATTCTAGGATTATACAAATTGAATAGTATTTTGTGAGACCTGTTTTTTACTAAACCAATCGAATTGGGAAACATTATCTGAACTGATCGAAGCTTGTATGTTCGTCTGTTCATTTGTTCGTATAAACTATTCTTGTGGGCGCAATTTTTGAGATATTTTGATGAAGTAAGCGACTCACACATCAGACCATTCCAAAATTTGCTACCGGTGTTATAAATCTATATCAACAAAATGCGTCAATTTATATTTACCGTCTACTGTATACTTGTTAAACTATACGTATTTTTTCTAACAATTCCCCAATTCATTACTAAATTTCTGAAGTAACTTCCTGCAAGGTCTTCAAAATTATCATCTTAGAACTCTGTAGCAGCATTCTTAGATGATAACATTTTGCCTAACAAAAGCTTGTTCTGTAAATCCCCTTCAATATTTTATAAATTCGAAAATAATAAGAGAAGAAAATGGTTTTCGTAAAACTTGACCGCAGTCTTTCGACGATTTTGATCATTTTCGCGGTCAGCTTGCGGTTTATTATCGCATCTCGTGATATTAGCGCTAAGAACAAATAATTAGGTGGGAGTTAAAAACATCTACAGAACATTAAGATTACTTTTTTAAGCGTTTATATAAATTTTGAAGACTTACAAATTTGTTTATTTGTCTTAAAAATCCTTTGCGCTTTCATAGGAGATTAAAGAGGAGATTAAAGGAGAAGCACGTATATAAAAACAAAAGTTACACAATTTCTTACAATTTCTTTATGAGCTATAAATACTAAAAATAACCCCACTTTTGCTTATCAAACATATCTTTTTTAATCCGCAAACAGTACTTAATTAAAAGTAAACGTATGCTACGAAAGCAAAGCCTTTCACAAGCATATAAGCTAATCAAGCAAATTGAAAGTTATTGCGAAAAACCCCAAAAAAGTCAATAGTTAATCTGAAATAAATAATGAAAGACAATTAGCCTTAAATATAGCTTGCCTGCATGACTTTCGCCATTCTGTCGACAGCTCTCTATATGCGTACCGTATCTTAGCTTTTCTTAAGTCATTTATTATATAGTTAACAAATCTTTGTTTTCTCTTCAGTCTGCATGTGTGTGTTTTTTGAAGATATCCGGAAAAAGTTACTAACAATTTCTAACACTATGGCCTTCTTTTGATCATTTGAATACAATGCCACAAAAAATTTTTTCTTCAATACGTAATAATTAAGTAACAAAAGTATTTACAAACCTGCACTAGCATGTTAAGCTCAAACATTATAAATCAATGACACTGACTTCGTGTAATTCGAAATATTTACACTGTTGGCAAACTGTAAGAGTATAAAAGCCAAGGCAGAAAAAAGAAGACAACGTACATCATGACAGATGAATGTGTCTTAGTGATTGCACAAAGTAGATGAGTTACAACGCTGGCATCAAAAACTATTTATGATAACAAATTAAAAACTTCAGTTGAGAATACATGATGTTAATAGACAATAGAGTGCAGCATGTCTCTCTTATGTCAAAACGAACTATTTCAGCGAACTAGATAACAACCGACCAAAAATTAGAAGCTAAGCAAAGCTTTCAGTACATTTTTCCTATTTCTGTTATATAAATTTAAGGGAAAATGGAAATCTCTTAATTACGTTATTTAAGATAAACTTTTTATATTCTGCTTTTCACTGCTCAAGAGTGACAATTTTTCGCTCCAATAATCTAACACATTTTCCTATGTATACAGTTTACTACATATATATTTACCGTCTTTATATATATTATATATAGTATATATGTATTACAAAGTAAAAAATTAATTTTTGCGTTTTTGTGTGTTGTAAATCCAACACCAACATTATCTGATAAATGCAGTCATATGTTCAAGCAATGAAAGTATTATTTAAGACGTGCAGCATTTTACATAATTGGTATCAGTTGTTGCAAAAAAACTTATTGCATAATTGCAAGCATAATATATAAAAAGTATTATAGCCAACTTTTCGGAGTTCAACTACAATTTTATTGCCTACTTTTAATTGATATTTTTGCTAAATAACATTTAATTAGCATACGACAGCTTTTAGCTTTAATTTCTAAAACAAAGTTTTCACAACAATGAAAGCAACATATGAGCTAAACCTCAGTAAACTTTTGCTTATGCAACTAGGTGCTTTAAAAAAGGCTTAGGCTGTATAAAATCATGAATTTTGCAAGCGCCTGTTGACCTGAAGAAGATAAAAACAGGAGATTTAAGCGGTATCCAAACAAAATAGCGCTCTGATTACTTAGCAGCTCGTAACGAGCCAGCTGTATAAGTAGGAAAAGAGCTTAGGTGGAATTTGATATAGTTTAATGCGACAAGCTACCATTGTTCGAATTTAAGAAAAAAAAAAAAAAATCAAAACGATTCACTTATTAAAATGTCTATCTCTTTATGAGAAAAAAAATGTTAATCTACTTTTAAATGCAAACAGTAAGCAGCTCAATGTCTACTTTAGGCAGAATTTATACAACAAAAAAATTTATTTTGCAGAATGAAATTTATATCAGAGATGGAATGAAATTATTGCCCAACGTTAAATGCGAGTTAAACTCTAATACAGAGTAGAATGCTTTTATGTAAGATGTAGAAATAATTTGCCAAAAGTACATCACGTCGACTTTACCTCTGCGAACACGTGCTCAATGTAGCAAAAAATTTAATTCACCGTAAATTTGAAAACAAAAAAATTTATTTTAACCGTCTAGAATATATTCGTAAAGTTTGCATTGCGCGACAAGAACTTTTTTCTTGAAATTTCGGAGTCTTCGCCGAACTTTCCAAAAATATTGCCTTGGGCAAATGAAAACCAGCTGAAGACTTAGAGCCTGTCATAATGGTTCATTTTTAACTTCTCTAAAACAATAGCAATTTCCTTTAGAAAGCCTTTGTGTTCACTGGAAATCGTTTGCAAGGAAAATACTTAAGTGCAGCTTTATCGAGACAATTATTGAATGGATGTACCCGGGGGCAATTTGGAGGAAGTCCATCCTTTTGTTAAAACCTGTGTAAGAGTGTACAATAAAGATTTTGACACTAGTACCAAACTGGCTTAGTCTAGCATAAAATCTTTAAGAAAAGAGAAAGAGAACGAAGTTTTGAACATTAAAGAGTATTTTTGTGGTCATAGAATTGACATTACTTAAGACAAAAGTGAACGAATAATTTATTTTAATAAAAACAAGTAAAAATCTATACTGGGCCTATTATCTATCAGACATCATAAATCACTTCGGTTAATGCATTGATTCATATAATGACGCTTCAAATTAAGGGCTTAGGCGTATGGGAAGTGACCAAAAAACTGGCCCAATCCAAAAAATCCAAAAAATTTTCAATAACATTCGTCACATGGGCGTATTAAGTTTAGGTAGAATTTCTTGAAAGTTGCGATCTATGCGTTGAACATCAGAACAGAAGTCGGACAGATAGACTGAAGGATAAACGAGCTTAGGTAAATTCAGAATGTATTTCTGAATTGGAATAATAAAAGGTGGGACTTGAGATTAGTCCTTCTACATATTATATACATTCGCACGAACTTAATATATCCTTGCACTAAACTTGATATAGGGTACAAAATAATTTATTATAGACAAATGTCAAAGCAGGGAACGCAGAACGACTATCATTCTTTCGACTATATTCGAACTTTTTAAAATAGCTTCAGCATTTTCAAGGTAAGAATGTTCTTTATTAACAATAGCTGCATTCTACGATCAACAATTAAATTGTCAATTCAAACGCTCGTCCAATATCGCTGATCACTACTTTCATGATCCCTGTATACATCTTTAGCTGTATGTATATACATCAACCGATTTATATTTTGTATACAAATTTGTTTTCAGTTTTGTCATTTTTTAACGTTTCTCAAAAATATTTTTTTTTAGCACCTAAATATGTTCTTAATACATGCCATCTATTCTAATAGTTTTATTTTCTTACCTTTCTTTCTTTTAATTTTAAAACATTGATCAAAATTATGCCCTTTTTTTTAAGTTGCTATGTAAGATGTGATGTTAGCTTATAAGAGGGCAGATATACTATACATATACTTATATGTAGTCAAATATTTATAAAAATATGCGTTTACCTGATCGTCGCTCTGTCATCTCCGTTTTTCATCGTTTAAAAATTCGGATAGAAGAGCTAGGCTTGAAGCCAAGATGCTTAGCTTCTTTCTTCTACAACCATTCATAGGATGGGCATTACATGACTGTCAGAACTGTCTGTAACTGTCAGCGATATGCTCGACCAACGTGTCGATAGTTCGAAGGCACCTCCGTTTTGAAAAACTTAGGACAACCTTTAGGTTTTCCAGAAATAATAGGCTGCCAATTCACAGATATTTGACATCTCGAACCAGACTTTTCTAGGAATACACGATTATTTTATATCTTCAGTTACGTAAAAAGTGACTTAAAGCGAAAAAAGGTTTGGCTTCAATGTGGAAACAGCTGAGATAAAAGACAGATTATTGCCAAAGTTTGGCATCGCGATTAAAGGCAGGAAAGTTGTGGTAATGTGCCTGCGTACTGGTGCCTGCAGGAATAGTAAGTGGGAACGCTATGAAAGCCAAGTCGTCCTATGAGTTCGATTTTACCGCCGTACAACACTTACATAGCCCACCTAAGGTTACACTGACGGTCAAAAACATCCAAGATGTTCGACACTTTCCCTTTTCCCACGCGTGCTAGATTTAGATTCAAATTTCCAGGGCTCACGCTGCTTGCCGCATCGACCCTTAAATTACAGACAACTCGCCAGAATGGTTTCATTATTGAGAATTTTTGAAGTTTTTGTACGCTACACCACAAGTGGTATACAGCGTTTGTGCGCAACGACTAAAAGGACTTGAGATAGACACGCTTTTTATTATATTGAACGATTCGGAGTCACTTTCTAATTTGACGGGTCTGTCTGCTGTCCATCTGTATATTTTATTTTCTTACGTTTAATCTATAGGCCACTATTTTTAAGATATTTTTGTCAAAGTTATTACATTGCTGTGTTTTGGCCTAAAGACGAAAGCCATTGAAAATCGAGCGGATCCGACTATTTTTCCAACTCTTTTGCATACAAAGCCTCATTTTGGAAAGTCGTTATATGAACAAGTTTAGGGTGGTGTAAGCTATTTAATGGTGGGCCAGTTCCCACTTGTTTTAAAATATTTTTTTTTAATATTTAAATAAATGCTTAAAAACTTCCTCGAAAATATTATCATTCTATTACAGTCGTTTTCATCCAAACAAAACATTGTCAAAAATACGCTTTTTTCGGCTATCACAATAATGTTAGCCCTTAAGGGTATGAAAAAAAAAATCTAAAACAGTTTGAACACATCAATTCTGTTTTCCTGTTTTGTTTTTACAGTTGTTTTATTTCCATAAAAAAAAAAATTCTGAATAAACATAAAACTCCATTTACAGATCATAAATTTTGTTATTTGTTCTATACCATAAAAATGACAAAAAAATTTATTAAAAACACAAAAATCAAATATATGTTTTAAATTTATTTGCATACATATGTATATACATGTACACAGCATATTATGATTAACTACGGATTTTTTTTCTTTTTTTATTAACGTCGTCACATTGAATTAAATCTCTGAACATTTACTGCGGCGATAAAATTTGACGGCGCCACGTATGGAGTCATATACATTAGCATAAAATTGTTGTCATTATTTATTTAAAGATATTTGCCCATGAAAATATTATCATTAATTGTAGGATCTGGCTTTTTCTTATACTTTTTTATTTCTCTCCATTCTTATATAAGCGGCTCGTGTGAAGCGCTTGCCTTTTTATTTAAAGATATATCGATAAATTATTGCGAAATGTTTGGTTCCACTGTTTTACTTAATTCGCTCTCTCTCTCTCTCTCTCTCTCTCTCTCTCTCTCTCTTTTGCATGATTTCATTTTCCAGAATCTTTAACAACATATTCAACATCGACAACGACAACAATAACAGCCAACGTATACAATACGGATACGACAACAGCGTCGCCAACTAATTTGTTGCCATATTTTGATTTTGATGTGCCCCGCAACATAACTGTAACCGTCGGACAAACCGGTTTCCTGCATTGTCGCGTCGAGCGTTTAGGCGATAAAGATGTAAGTTTTTCATAGACTTAAGTGTTTATTGATTTTTTATTTTTATTTTCCCATTTTATTTTTTTTTTTCTTGGAACAACATTTTCAACATTGTATACATTTTACTTTGGCAACGCTGGCAGTGGTAGTCAGAGTTGAGTGAAAATCTATTATTTTACTGAACGAACTGACTAATTTATGAGCCATCAATCAAGTTGTCGCTTCCTAAACTCATGTGTCACTTGATGGATGGATAACCAAACATGTTTCCGATTTTAGTTTTGTAGCAAGCGCAATAAACTAGAGCAAAGAACGGAATATATAACAATGACAGAACTAAAGAAGAGAAGAGACCGACGATAAAATAGGAAAAATATTTTAAAATATTTTGCTACTAAGATAAAGCAACGCTCGAACCAGACTGCGGTCTTCTGTTGTAAAGATAATCTATGACACATTATTAGCTTTTGATAGAATTCGTTTACTTTCATCATTCTTGACTTTTACTTAAGAAAATGTAAGCTTTCAAGTCAATTGTAAGTAAAAAGAGTACCAATAAAATACTCTACTCTCTCTACCACTCTATAGTCTCACGAGTGTCCAATATAAGGCGTTATATGGGGGCTGATCGTCCGATCCAAATCATTTTTAACACTGTTAGAACTTGGATGGACTTGGAAGCATGGCAATGTACCAAACTTCACCAAATATCGCATAAATTGCGGCCTATAGGTTGAAGGGAAGCAAACAAGACGAACAGAGGGAAATGCAAGCATACATGCAAGTCGAACCTATCTCACGTCCTTCTGGTTGTTGCACACATTCGCACAAACTTAATATTTCTTTCTACCACAAGTGGCGTAGGATATAAAAGTTTACCATCATCCACCTTAAACCAATATTGGCGCAGAGAACTTTGCATCAATTTCTTATTGTCTTTGAAGAAGGCAGACAGAGAAACATAATTTCGATCACTTGCCATTTTTTGTGCCTATTTTCTGGGACTTTGGTATAGAATCGGGGAGGAAAATGAATTCCGCCAATTTTTTATAATCTTATCGTTAGCTAAAATTTTCTTATAGCTAAAGCAAAGGAATGGATTATAAGGAGAAATAAGATGAACTCTGTCTGTGCAAGATAATGGAGGATATTGCTTTATGCGATTGGTGTTTTGTTCGCATATCAAACTCTCACATATTGATCGACGGGTTAACGGACGTGTGACATTTGTATGTGACAAAAGCAACAAAGTCGTGAGAGTAAGAAAGGCGAAAGAAAGAAAAAAAGCAAATAACAACTGATTGTTTTTGAAAGAGAAGCAAGTGAGATTTTGAGAAAAAAGGTTGTCGCTGATGTGACCCACGACTGATTTCGGCGAAGAGCATGTGAATTCTTTACGGACTATCTTCAATACCCACTTTCTGTGCAGTCGGAAAGTTTAATTAAAAAAAAAAAGAAGAAAAACAAACATCGAAATTTGTTATTGATAAAACGCCGATGTAACAAAAAGAAAACGTCATAATTTATAATGTGAATTGTAAAAAAAAAGCAAAATCGTAAAATGAAGGGGTTGAGTTTCCTTTTATCCTGGTACTTGAGCCACATGAACCTTGAACTTAAGGAAGTGTTGCGAAGAATATTATCGGTACCGTTATTGAAGAACTAAAAAAAAGGAAAACGTTTAAAGGAAACAGTAAAAAACGTTTGAATACAATATAAGATTTGTTAAAATTTTATTAAAAAAAGAGCTTAAAACAACAACAAAAGCTTAAATAGCAAAGATTACATTGAAATTTTGTAAAAAGAGACATGTTACAACTGTTTCAATAAAGTATATGTTATAGAAAGTATACTACAAATATGGAATAAATACAAGAAGCAGAAAACGAGATACCCAAGCTAATGTTTTTGTAGTAAAAAAAAAGTAAAACAAGATAAGTATGTTAAATGAAGCAGACAAATCAATACGCCGGAAAGGAAAGCAGAAGAAATCCTAAGACAACCGACTACAGGTGTTCTACAATGTCAATCGCTCAAGCGGAAAGCGAATCACGACCAAATCTTGAGTCTTAGTGCTTAATAATAAACCTACAGAGAAGTCGATTACTTTTTATATGTATTTATATGCATTGCAAGGTTTCTATTATGGAAATAATAAGTAAAAATCAAGAAAGTTGGTTTCAGGTAGGTAGGGTGTGAGGAGTAGGGGTGCTATATATCTTCAATACGAATTGACGGAAGGATGGATATTGACCATTGACTGATAGACATAAATAGGATAAATTAGGGAACGCAGGCATAGAAGGAATATGATAAGGTTGATATGTAACCGTAGTGTAGGTAGTATAGTATAGTTTTGCGGTAACCAAATTTCGAGGAGGAAAATTTTGGCGTTCGTAGGATATTTTCCACGTATTCTAGAAGATTTAAAGCACCAATCAAGTCAGTAAAAAAGCTGTACATGTGTACGTGAGTGGATGTGCAAAAGTTCAATTTTTCCTTCTCGTTCCTTTTTGTGTCATTTCCTTCGCTTTACCTTTATCTTGGATATGGAAGATTCGGCTATAGCCGAATGTTTCTTTACTGGTTACCTTTCATCTCATTTATGCAGTTTTGTGTCGCTGCTTCAAGTTTTCTTACCCATCGACTCCATTTTATAATCTTCACACTGAATAGTTCGAAATTAAACTCTGATGCTTTGGAAGAAACAACGTTGTTTGTAGATGCATAATATCCCTTTGGGGCATTGTTTGTTTCATAGAATGTTTTGTGACAAATCCTCCAAACCCATCGGTTGGTCCTTCATTACCAATATCGAGCTAAAACAGAGCCTAGACCCGTCTAAATTTTCCTTTTAAAAACGATACTGACACATAGTAGCTCGCCGGAAATGATGAATCTGCTTGGAGTGACACGTCGAAGATTCCCTGCAGCTTGGAATTATCTTTCATATGACGGGCTGGCCAAACCTACAAAACTAGAAAATCGGCTTCGATTTCAGTTCATTTTTTATAAACAGAAAGCTTCGCACACAAGCGAAGCCAAAATGCTAGACCAAGTCGCTTAATACATTTGTCTCTTTTTTTTTTTGCATATTAAATATGTAGTACATACATACATATTTTTGCAGAAACTTTAAGTAAGTGTTACTAAAGTGAATAAAATGCTTTTATATTTAAAATTTTATTATTTGCCGTATATTTTTTCCATTATTTTTATGGATATTTACATAATATTTGTGTTTTTCTTTGGTATTATGAGATATTCAAAAAAAGTTTTCAGCTGATTATTAAATTATTATAAGAAACATATAGAATGAAAGATATGTGGTTTTTCCCAAACTAATTTTAAAAACTTGCAAATTACAAAATGTCTGCGAAGCCACAGTAACTGTGCGCTTTAAGATTCAAAAAATAAAACCCAGAGAAAGGAGAAACGAGTTACAAAACCTCGATTATCAATTTACAAACTTTATAGTATTTCAGTTTAGTTACCACACAAAAGTACAAATAGCAAGTTACCTTCGACTGATTATAGCAAGACAAAACCGCAGCTAGGTTTTCCCAAATAAAAGTAACCTCGACCGCCGAGTCTGTGATGTAAACAAAAAATTAACAGGCTTATCGACTGTATCTGTTTGAATCGCTGCTTCATATCATCTTGAAGCTAGCCACTGATGTTTGTTTCATTCTATCGTCGGCTTCGCTTTTTATTGTGTTCAAAAAGTCTGGCTCTCGTTTTCTCATGTTTCTCTTTTCTGATTTTCCTTGCTACCTGTGTTCACCGCCTCCATCATCATACCCACACATAACCAATGCCTATATTACTTATCTCCTCGAGCGGTGCTATATTAATATTAACTGCCTTCGTTGTGGTTAATGGCATTTTCGGTTTCGTAGCTTTGTTCAAATTTTCTGCATGCAAGGATGATTGTTGCTGTTGTCCTTGTCGCCCCTGATGATTTTGCATATCCGGATGTCTACTGTTATTCAGATTGATTAAAACTTCTTCCTCCGTAACGTCAGAGTGAGTCGGCTGATGTGGCTCTTGCTGAGATTGTTTCTGTTGCGGCTGTTGTCGTGCTTGTTGTTGGTCTTGCTGTTGAAGGATTGTTTTATTCATTGGATGTGTTGTTATACCTGAAACCGTATTTGCATTTGCGTTATACAAAATTTGACTTAACTGTTGTTGTTGTTGCTCTGACTGTTGTTGCTTTTTAAGAGAACGATAACGCATGGGTCGACGATTTTCCAAAATTAATTGAATATCACGCGCTGATTGCCACCATCTTTAGATGACGTTGTAAGCATAAGAAGGAAGTACAAGAAATGGTTGATAAATTTTTAGAGTTACGTAGTGATTGTGTAAATGTACAAAAAAAAAAAGTTTTTTTTCTGTTTTTGCTGGGATGCATGCGTATGGTAAAGAGTTTAAACCTCTCGGCACACAGCAAAAAGACAAAACTTGTGCCAACAAATTAAGTGGTGTTGAAGATCAGGCTCTTTTTAAATGGGTTGTTACCATATATGTGAACATGTTCGTGCTATTCAATTAGAGCCCCTTCAAGAAGAAGTCAACATTTTTATAATAAATTAAACATATTTTAAACCGTTTGAGATCAGCCGTTCGTTATTTATGTTACGTAACAACTCCCAATACTCCCTTCAGAATGGGTTCTTTACACACCCTACACCGTCCCAGAACAAACCATAAAATTTGCATAAGATTCTAACTTTGAACTTAACCTTTTTGATTATTTAAGATTGCGGTCCCAATATATTTTCTTTCTTTCTTTCTTTCTTTCGTTTTACTTTAAATTAAACATTGATTGGAAAAGAAAAACTTTTGCAAATGTGCAATTAGTCATCATATCTGACAAACTTTTTAATTTTCCCAACGAATGTTACTATGTTGAATCCCTTAGGTCCACAGTCATAAAAAGTTCCCGTATCTGGGAGAGAAAATAACTAATCGACGCAAAATTTGTAGAGAGATGCGTTGAGGGACTGTGTCATTACCATTTCAGAACAGTAATCTCAGCGTCAAATTTGGTACTTTCTTAAAAAGCTGCGAACAAGAGAGTCCAAGGATTACTGAAAAAGTGAATTTACCTCCCATCGATCACCTTGTAAGGAGCTGCTCGTATCTACGTAACCAACCTCATCGAGAAAATATACCAATCTACCGAGTCTACAATGCACGTCAGCTATGCACAAGGAATGTTCACGAACATCATGACGGTCACCGTAGCCGTATTTTCAACTTCATTTCGAAAAAAATACTTCCCAATCACTTCATAAGCTCAAAACGTCCGCGAAATGAATGCATTGTTTTCAGTTATGTCACAGTTGCAGGCGACATTTTGCTTATGTACCACCCATCATATTCAAAGTGTTCATCAGTAAAAATGATTCTCTTTTCTTTCACAAAATTGTCCTCCCGAAAAGGCAAGAGTTTGCTGTAAGTGTCGCGGGACACATTTGCAATGAAATGAAAATATTGTCACCTTTCCAATAAATAATGTGTTTAATGTAAAAAACTATATCCCACGCTCTTAGTGGTACACCAGGCACAGAATGATCGAGCGGAAACCCATCATTCCATTGTTAAGCTGCCACCTTGCAAAAAGAAACGTTCGCGTAGTTTAGTTGAGCTACCATTTTGAAAATCCTATCTTTCAGCTCATATTTGGCGATCGTGAGTTCGAATAAATGGATACAAACGTAAAAACGTTTGTTAAAGATTGCCAACGATCGTTATGCCGCAAATATTTCCACTTTTGTTCATCTTTATACCTTAAAAAAACTGTCGAAAAAGAAGTCACCGCTATATGACACTCTTGTTGCCTTAATTATTCTCTAGCCGTGGACGTCTTTACTGCCCTCTTCTTCTTGTTAAATTCGAAAAATTTTTATCAGTCTTTGTTCAACTTTCATGTAAACTGTTTGGACTGCTTTTTATATAAGACTATTTCCCGTCTGTTGTTGTGTAACATTTTTTCCCAAGATACTCTCTGCTGTGGTTTTACTGGTGTATTCAAATAATATTCTTCCCTTTTATGCAATAAACTTGAAGCTACAAAGCAGCCGATGATTCGTTTTTGTCTTCCTCTGAAGAAGAAAAACACAAATTAAACAACTATAGTGGGGCACGATCCACCTTTAAATATGCTACACCACCTACAGTCATTCCTACAAAGACTATTCAAAATGAGGGATTATATTACAAGTGATCAGAGAAGAGGTCCAATCCGAACCATTTTTAATAGCGCTCGTCCTCGGGCCAGAACACATCAGCATACCTAGTTTCATCAAAGTATTGGTCTGTGGAATGAAGACAAGTAAATAATACGTACAAACGGACTGCCACGCCTAAATAAAATCAGAAAGTGATTCTGAATCATTCGATATAGTAAGAAATGCATCTACCTCAGGTCCTTCTATGTGTTGCATACATCCGTGCAAACTTAATATATGGTTTACCACCATAAGTGGTAGAGCAATCGAGATTCATCTTAAGCTAGACATTTTTGTCATGTTGACTTTAAATAAAATATTTGCTCTAGTGTTTGTGTCAAGTGTATTCATTTTGTTCTATTTGGTTTACAATACCGCAAAAAATATGTCCGAATGAGTTTTTTAGTTTTTTTCTTTTGTACGCTTTATGTTCATTTGAAATCCTTTGCATAAAAAAATGGAACGATAACAAAGAAAAAATAAAAAACACATATTAAAAAAAAAAAGAAGGCAAAAGGCGAACACTCACACAGCCAAACGCAAATATTCTGTGCTACGTAAGCGATATGATTGAGGCATAAATTTGGCAGTTAAAAAACACAATTTTTTCTAAATTTAAATTTCAAAGTGTTTGCTTCTATATAGTTTTTCGTGGTAACAGGACGTATTGTTCTTGACGTTATTTGCCATTTTGTCAAGCTTATGAAGGCAGAAGAGCAGATTTACGTATGGTTTGGCCGAATACTTTGCATACTTCTGTCAAATGCTGTTTTTGCTTTTAAGAATAGCAAACAATCATTGATGATTCAGTCCCTGAGATTGAAATCTGGGAACTTAGCTTCCTTCAACCCCCCTAAACAATGGGGCCGAATATTATAACAGAAAGCAAAAAAATTGGCCGTAAACAAAAAAAAAGCTGGGTTAAGTATGCTGAACAACCGCAGTTTTGCGTATTGTTGTACCCTATGGGTGCAAATGAGCCTCGTTGCTCACAATACTTTTGCTTAGAAACTCATCATCTTGTTCACGCACGCAATCGCTTCGTTTCAGTTTTCAAAAGTCCTCGCTTCCACATTACCAGTTTAAAGGTAGCGCGAATTCTAAACGACAATTCTCGCTTAAAGAGTTTGCGTGTACTGAAGTCAGCTGTAAGTAGTTTGCTGATAGCTAGCACTGATATGCAAGTTTACGGTTTTCATTCATTGTGGTCTTACACGGGACACGACTTTGTTCATTTCGAACATTAATCAATCATTCCAAAAAAAAGTTTTTAATAATTTATTGACGATATAGGTGCGATGGTGTGCTGTCGATATTGTTGACGATATCGGTGTCTATGTCGTTGACGGCATTGCTTGCGGCATCGCTGGCTGGTAGAGCTTCAGTAAAAAAAGAACCTAATTTTTACTTTCCCCACAGAAGACAAGTGAAGACAAGTTATTTTCACTCTTACCGGCTAGACTCCCCGGCGACGGGGGTCCTTTCCTTGGAGAGTCTTCGAGGGTATCACGGAACGTCTGCGTGCAAACTTCCTCACCATTGTTGTCAGCTATTCAGGAGTTCCAGTACGCTGTCGAAAAAGTAACGATAGTGTAGTGGATCGTGGTAACCAATGTGTGAGGCCTGACTGCTGGGTGCAGCCCTTCGGGGAGTATTCGTGGCGGCTGTGGCTCTCCCGAAAAGCGGGCCCACTAAAAAATTAGAGGTGCGTGATAGGCCTCGCCTCGCCCAGAGGAGAATATTTGGATCGTACCTAAACTTTCATTCTGCTACCGCTGTATTCGCAATAGGGCCTCTTTCCTGCAAGATTGCCTTGCAAGGCTGAGGGGTACCCAATTCAAGTAGACAAATTGAGGATGGTTCTAGGGAAGCCTAAGTCCTAAGGGAAGATTAAGTCTTCACGCCAGGTGCGAACGTTGAAATCGACATAGAGTCCAACGGTTAGAAACAAAACTACCCTTCACTTGGAAAGTTACTAAAAAACTTCAAGAACAAATCAAAAAAACGATGAAATTTTGGGAATGCAGCAAAAAACTAATTTCTATCGTTTATTTCCGATTCTAATAATCCAGTAGCGCCCATATAATCGAATTTCGTCAATGAGTAGGAAGGGGAGATACTTTGTTTATGTGTATCGCCGAAGGGCGGGCACATACTGGATTAAGTATTCTACACATCAGACATTTTATTAAAACATTTTTATATATTTTTCTTTAAATTAAGCTTTTGAACCAATTTAGCCAAGTCTGCCACTCGATCCAACCCTTATTGAAATTCATGCAATCGCAATGTAGTTCATAGTTCCTTAGGTAAGGAGCATAGGTCGAATTTGAAAAGTAAGTATGCATGGTTGCATAAACAAAAACACCAGCGATACTGGAGATATACTTGAAAATGCCGAGATCCTTTCAAGGGCTGAGTGGAGAGATTGCGCCTATTGGCCAACTTGCTTATCCTCGTTTAATATTATACAAAGTTTTCTAATTTGTGTGTTTGCGTTGGAAATTGCAGAGATCGGAAAAAAATTGCCACTCGAAAAAATTTTTCTTTTTTGCATGTAATGGTTTTAAAATCAAAAACGATATCTAACTGAGAAAACTAAAGAAATCTACAAAAGTCAACATTACATAAAAGAAGAGAAGAGAACAGCAATTGAAGTACTTGAGACCATAAACTACAAGTGCTGTTAAGTGAAAATGCATATTAGTATAAAGAAGAAAAAAGTAATAAGGAAAAAGAATGACTTGAGAGAAACAGAAAGTAAAGAAAATAAAACTCTGTTAATGAATGGACAACATTTGCTCTTAGAGTTGTTTTTTTCATTTTTTTTGTTTTTGTGTTCAGCATTTCCTTTTAGAAAACTGGCATTAAAACTTTACAGTCTGAAAATTGTTAGAATTGAAGTTTTTACCATATTTGTTTTATTCGTTATCTCTCTCTTCTCTCTCTTCTTTGTGCTTTATGCACATTTAGTCTCTGTATATGGTGTAAATGTTCTTTTATTTTATGACTGAAAATATATCTACACATATATGCGTTGTGAGTGTGAGTATGTTTGTATGCGTGTACGAAATTGCAAATTCATTTCATTTAAATGCAAAACTCAATTAGTTTTTTCAACTAAAATCTATACGTGTGCTGTTGACATATTTACCATTTGTGCTTGGGATAACTTTTTGCTTGAGCAAGTGTTCTAATAACTAATTTAGTTTTAATGCTATAGAGAAGGGGAGCTTATAAAATTAAAAATGGAAAAATATTTTGCTTTAAGAGAATTTAAAATTTTTTTAGAAAATACACACACACACACACACACACACACATTTGCATATGCAATCTATATATACGTATAAATAAACGCATACACATACCTGTACCAAGGTGCTAACTGTGACTTTGCAATCATATAAACATTGACACAATAAACCATCAACTGTTTAACATTTGTAAGTGGAAGAAAAATTAAATAAAGAAGAAAAAGAAGAAGAGAAAGAAAAATACGAGTATTAATAGGTTAATCAAACAATTATTTAAGAAATTAATTTCAATACATACAAAGGTATATAAAAAAGGTATAGGTTTACCGTAGTTGCTAAGAAGAATATCAGCCATGATTTCGTCCATAACCGACCCACACCACCTATGTGACCTTGTATTAAATAGTATTGTACGGCTACCAGTAAAGTGCCAATAATGCCGAAGGCCACCAATGTTAAAAGTGAAAACATTTGACAGTCTTCCTATTGACGGAGGAAGAAAGAAAAAACAAGATATACAGAGAGACATAGCGAGAGGGAAGAGAGAGACAGAAAGGGACGATAAGAAAAGAAACACATAAATAAAGTGGGAAAGAAATGAAGTGAAAAAGTAAACAGAGGCAGTCAAATTAATTAAGTACGTCGTCACCATCTTCCATAATTTTCTCGTTTTATGTTTATTTATAAAATTTTGTATTCTTTTATTTACAATTTCTTTAGTAAACATTATCTGAACACACTCCAAAATGATAAAGTGTATAACAGCGTTAGTCAGTTGTTATTCGAAACTACCATAGGGAGACGATAAAATTTCTGAAACAAACTAAACATCTCAATCTATTTTTGTCATCCAAGTGCATAGGATGCACTTGGACATATAATACCATTCGTTCATTCGATTAAATGGCTTAAAGGGAAAAAGGTACCCACCGGTCCATTTCTCCCCCTCCTAAGGCCAAAAGAAAAAGCGAAAACAATTATGTTGCACTGTTTGGCTGAGACAAATTTTCATACGATAAATGAATGAAAGCAAGCAAATGAACTTGGATATCGAGAGTAATATTTCGCTTTCTTGATTATTAAAAGTTGGCCGCAACAAGCGAATCAAAGCAAGGAACCACTGCGATTAAGTGAAAAAATAACTGTCGAAGAGGAATGAATACAATAGCATTAATTCTCCCCCGGTGAGTAACAGCGCCGATAGCTTCAGACGCTAGTGCTTTAAGACTTTGGTCTAAGAATTTATTTCTCTGGCTAAACTTATTATAATTATAATAACAATACTTAGTTAAAGACTTACTAAAAACAAAAGAAGATCTTCCTTCATTTATGGTTGTGTGTGAATCACTATCAAAATGGTTCAATGTTCCAGATTAAAGATTTTTTCATAACGTGGGTCGTGTATCTTAAATGTATTGTAGGCAAATTTTGAGAAAAATTTGAGTTAGTTTTTATTACAAGAGCGTGAGCATAAGTGAAGTAATCAGGAAAGGAAATGTGGAGAAGGCGGGGGAATACATGGCATTTATATATCGTGTGGAAGCTGGAAGGCAAAATTTTTCTTCGTAGGAGGTAGTAAGTGCTAAAGAACTTCCTTTTAAAAATAAGGGCAGGAATGTTGAATTGCATATACCTTCAGAGGATATATGGTGCTAGATAAAGGGCCGAATTTGTCATTGCCTCTATATACATAATATATTATATAATTATAACATACACTATGTTATATAATATATTACGTAATGCACTAGTTAATTAAACTTTATTATAATATATTATAATATTACGTAAATTATTATATTTATTTATTTAGCGCGTATATATATTTTGTAAATAAATTTACAAGAGTGCATTCACAAGTATGGACCGCCGAATAACTTAATGCTCTTCTGTATTCAAAATTCTACCGCATTTGAGATCTGAACCCGCGACCAACTGGTTATTTATTATATGTTACAATTTTATATAAATTATTGTATAACATATTCTATAATACTTTGTATAAAGTTATATTTTTTTTTTTTAGCACAAACCCAATTCGTGATGACTCATGGTGATGTTCGTTATAATTTCTAATCAATTCACAACAAGTATATGTTAATGCCATTATATGTTTAGTAAACAAATTTGAACATTTTAAAAGCCGTTCGCGATATCTAATAGCAGTACAAAGTACACTCGGACAATTTTCGCAAACATTGGTTCGCCTTAAATGAAAGGAGAAGTTGAGGTGTTACGCCAGATTCTTGATTCATTGATTAGAGGCTAGCGGAGTTAACTTCTCATTTACACGTCTATCGATATTGCGGTCATGATGTCACAACGTTGTCTAGAAACAAAGCGAACTCGACCCTAGATCTTTCCTTATCAATCTCGTTTGCTTAAGTTTGAAATTTAAGCGGATTGATCCTCGAGCGCGATTAGAAAAAGAACAGACAATTCCCTTTTTTTATTAAACAGCAATATAAATACTCTAGAGTGTTTGTTAACCCCGGCATGAGTAGCCGAGTAGGTAAGATCAAGTCTACGTTTGCGGGTTCAAACCTCAATGCGCTTGGGTTTACTTTGATGGTAATTACAGCGAGCGCTCAGTCGGTAAAAGCATAACATTTACCGAGTGAGCTTACACCCACATGGCTGCGGTCGCTTGTCCCTCTCTTTCCCTTCCACATAACTTTTGTCATATTAAGAATTGTAAGAAAATTAAATTCGGTGGGAACCGAATTTTTTATACCTATCACCGTTTACCCAAAAAAAAGACAAGAGAAGCAAAAAAAAAAATCTCGTGCTCTATCTCAATCACCAAAATAAAAGTTTTTATGGTAGTGGGCGTGGCCTTTGAAAAGTTTAGGTCAATTGTAAATTCTTTTGCTAATTTGTAAGCGATTTCTTCATCTTCGCTAACGGGAGCATGTTTACCACAAACACTATAAAGTTGTGCAAACAGATAGATGGACAGACGAACAGGCGGACGAGTTTAGGTGCATTCGATGTTTGAAATTGGCCAAGAATTGATAGGGTTTTTGAAGCTTGTTTCCGCGCGTTATAAACGTGTTGAAAAAATAATTCAATTCTGATACACCATAATATTGGTTAGACGTGGTCAATCTTTTCCATTTTTGTGTATAAATGCCACAGAATATGTTTTCAAATTTTTGTACATTTGTTTGCTATAATTTATTAGTGATGCGCAAAAAGGCAATTTTTCATTCCTTTTGGAAAACAGAGTTATTCTCAATTTACGTGATCCTGGGCATGTCCTCCGACCGATTTGGCCCATTTTCGATACCAACATGCGTGGAAGAACTTTTACTGTTTCTGCCAAATTTGAAGCCGGCAGCTCCTATTTCTACGGCCATGAGAAAGTTTACAACAGACCTTACATAGACGGACCGACGGACATGCTTAAATCGATTTGAAATTTGATGCTGATGAAGAATATATATACTTTGCGGTGCATCTGATGCTTCCTTCTCGGCTTTGCAAAAGTTTTGACAAAATGATCATATCCCTCATCCTTCGGTGATGGGTATAAAAAAGATGACGTTTAGGTAAAATCTTCACCTTTTCCTTTAAAGAAATTCAGCTAAATAAGTCCAAAAGTCCGTCTGACATTGCTGAAAAGTCGTGCATAAATCTTAAGAATTATCTAAATCCTAAGCAGGCTACAAAATCAGGCATCGTTTGCAAAACATAGGTTATATACGATAGATAGTTACGTTAATCGGATGATTGAATTCTTCTTCTTTCTTGTAATTTATATATCTTATCTAGCAAACTATTATAAGGTAGTGACAGATATTCATAGTTTTGGGTTAAGCCGAATGAAACTTTTTTGTTTTTCAAGAGAGAACAAATACCTGCAATGCTCGACGACTTATAGTCCGAGAATACCAAATACGTAAAGACTGTAACAGAGAGTACCTGAAAGAACAAAAAAGAAGCACACAGAATACAAAAATTATAAAAAGTTTCAAAAGTATTATTTATGGTTGTTTGCTAAATAGAAGTTTTTATGGAATTAAAAAAAAACCATAAGTTTGTTATAAAAATAATATAATAAATTTCACTTTTTTTATACGACATAATATAAACAAAGAGCAGTTGGAAACAATTAAACTTTTAATATATTATAAATATTTATAATAGATAAACTCGTGCAGCTGGGTATAGTAATTTATATAAAATTATTTAAAAATATTATTAATTGGGAAAATGGAAGTACGAGAAATAAATTGTTAGACGCATCACGCCAAGCGGGAGATGTACTAATTTCATCTTCTCATTGGCAACAATCGGTTGCTCTTAATTACATACATGTAATTATCTTTCATCTCTGTAATCTTTATATACATTTTGATCGCTAAGTTCCCTTGTCTTTTTTTCTGATCTCACAACTTCCTCTCAGTTTTTGCTTACCCCTCTCATGCATTTTCCCTCTTTTTTCTCATTTTCTATCACGCAGTGTGTTGTAAAATTCGTTTATCAATGATAGCTAACAAATCCTAGTACTTTGAATAGATTTTCTTACAAATCATGATAAAGGTCACTTTTTATGTAATACCTACGAGGACTTGAGATAGGCCTACCTTCCTGAATCGATCTAAACTTGTCTGTCCGTCTATCCGTCCTGTATTTCCAGCTTGTATATTCAACCGGCAGCTCGCAATTTATGACATATTTTAATGTAAGATGCTTTACTGAATAAGATTCTGGTCGGACTATTTTTTCGACTGCTTTCCTTATAACGACCAATAACTATAGGATAGTGCAGGGTATTCAATGCTGAACTATGTCTTCCAATACTGTTTTTACTTGTTTGATTGTGCCCCACAACAACACGCCCAGCACACAGCAGCGCTCAGATGGATTTGAGGCTGGATACCAAGACTTCTATCGATTTCGTTAGCCTTATATCGCTTGTGGTGCAATGGTATATTAAGTGTTTGCAGATGTGTGCAACCATCAGAAAGACTTGCGATAGACCAATCTTTTATTCTACCGATCGATTCAGAATCACTTTTTGCATCGGTCTAAACTTGTGCACCCGTTCGCCTGTCTGTCTGTCTTGTTTTCCTACATTCGACATTCTCGAGCTGTTTTGACGGAATTATGTACACTGACGTGTTGTGGCCCATGGGCGAATATTATTGAAAATGGTTCAGATCGCACCATATTTTCGATCGCTTCCGGTACAACTTTGTAAGGTGGTGTACCATACCTAAAGGTGAGCCGTGGGTCACTAAAATATTTCTACTTCTGTCATTCATATATCTAAAATGCTTGAGCTCGTATACTTTCCATGTTTGGTGTGAAGCCGTCAAACCCTTAAAGCGAATGTAACTTCTTTTATTGTAAAATATCTGGCGCAGACGTATAATCGTCGAAACGTTCAACTCTTAATAATGAAAATTTTGATTGGAATTTTTTAAATACATTTAAATAATTCTTCCTTTATTTACATTTAAATTACTTCCAGGATGTAAACTGTAAATACTAAATTGTAAAGCGAGCGGCAAAGGGAGAAAAAGTGGCTCGTGCACATGCACATAAATATATATAGGAGCATTTTGGTCGCTGAGGGTTTTACAAAGTATTTGTATAAATATATATCTTATGGTTATTGCTCCCCCTTTTTTTTGTCGACTTAAAGCATATAAATCAACCAAATGAAATGAAAAATTATTTTTCAACTCGGCAAATATCAGGCGTGCATTTACAATTCGAGTTAATATACACAATAGATAAAACATTAATATATTCATAACATAACATACTTGCACATGAGAATTTCGAATTTGAATAAACGAGAAAAGGTAGAAAAAAATGTATTTACCTTGGAGCGAATTCTATACAGTCAAGGATATTTACACACTTTTTTGCATAAATGTGATGAAAATCCGTGCAAAACTTAAAGCTTTGCGAGTAATTAAAGAAATTGTTGTGTAGATTCTTTCAAATAATATTTAAAGCACACGTGAGCGTGATCAGACAAACCTTTCGATAGAGAGATAAACGGATATATGACCAAAATAGATAAATCGTTAGACGCACGAAAACCCAAAGGCGGAGGTAAACTAATAGAAGGACAGATAGTTATACAGGTCGACGAACCGATGGAAGGAGACGAAAGCAAATTATTCCGGACGTTTGGGATATGCAGATTGATGAATAAATGGACAGGTAGCGCAAGCACAACCAGGTTGCTTTAGTTTTATCGACAACCAACTCGACAAACACGCTTGCTAGCCGAAAAAACCGTTTGTTTCTAATCGTTGAAATGTATGGACGGATGAGCTAATGATCGGATAAACACATGGACAAGAAGAACGAATAATCAGATGGACAGATATGCAAGCAAAGTTGTTGCAGTTTCATCGGTATACAGCTCGACAAGCAAACGCGCAGACGACTAGCCGGAAACATATGTCGTTCCGAGTTGGTGGAATATGTAAATAAATGGGCAGATAGACGAATAGACACAGCTAAAGAAAGGTTTTTCAGATTCAACTACGTTAACAAATAGACAAACAGACAGACTGCCAAAAAAACAATTTCTTTTGAGTGCTTGGGACATGCAGAAAAGTGACAAAAAGGATAGACACAGGTACAGGTCGCTCGCCTTTCGCCAATAGATAGCTCATAAAGCGTTTAAACGATGGGATATCCGCACAAGTATCATAGCAGAACAGGCAAGCAGTCAGGAACCCAGATAGCCCGGGTGCTCCACTTTTGATGATAGGTAAAATAATAAGCAAACAAAGGATTGAATATTCGGAAAACATTTTATTCGAGTCTTATACACATGGACAGATGGACTGACAGACAAATAAGAACGCTATAAACGGGCACAAAACAGACGGAAAAGGCGCATTGAAAAACATATAAACCTAAATAGGAAACGAGTAGACGACTAAACGCGATCGAATCTAGTGAAGATATCAAATTAAGTGGACATACGAATGGTTAAGATGATCAAAAGGAGTGGACATGCCACAGCCAAAAACCCCAATAAATTTCTAACAGGATCAACAAAATTAGGCATTACACCAACACGACATTTTTAAGGCTACATCGTCGTTCTATTCATTATAGTAAGTTAATAAATATTTAAATGAAAGAGTTTGAAATACTTACCTTAATTGCTGTTGGGTATTATACTGAAATTGGCAAAGTTCGCAAGTGGTGCAGCGCGAGGTGCTAATCCAACGTTCGAGACAGTGTATGTGCACATAAGTTAAGGTACCTTTACACAAACAAGGTGACACCAATCTAAGGGATTAAAAAGAAGAAAAAAAATTAATTATTTGAAGAGATTTTTCTTGTTGTTCTGGGTTGTTTATACGTATACAAAATAACGAAAAAACCTTTTTTAATCAGTACTAAACCGGTTATGTAATCGCTTTAATTGCTCAATGAAAACACAACACAACTACAGCGGTAAGTTATGCAATTATTTACAAAACCCATATGTTTAGGTTATGTGCATATAGATGAAAAATGCACGACAAACCAAAAGGTATATTAAGTTTTTTACTAGTTAGAGATAAATACCCATAGGTTTGTTTAATGATGGACTTGGCAATGTCGATTTAATTCGAAGTGATATAAGCTCTATCCATCTATGTCTGCCTACTTATATTATCACTTTAAGGTGAATTTTGTAAACCTCTCTCAAAGTCTATTCATTTTTATTGTATTTCGCAACTGGTCGCTTGGTAGTTTACTCAGAATGGAAAATATTACAGCGACATTTCATAAACAATACATTCCATAAAAGTGTGTTCCAGGATCGACTTATAATGCAACAGATATTTCTTCAATTTTTCTGGTCTCTCACAATGTTTTTCAAGCTAATTAATTATGGATTTAAACAGCAAAATATTTTTTTTTTACATACACAAATTTAATTATTATTAATATAAAAAGAACGATGTTTTAACATTAATCAACGTTTGCCACGTAACATTATTAAAGAGAAAACCATATAAATAATTTTTGCTTTAATACGAATTTGCAGCACTCTGACTGATTTTCAACTCTTACTAAGCACTCTAATAATTGTGAGCGTCCTATTAGCAGACTAAATTCGAGGATAATGGTAAACATAAGCATTTAAATGAATGAGGGCAAAGAAAGCAAACCTGCCCTTCTTTTCTTATTGAAGGCGAAATTGTGGACTTGTGGCACCCACATTTTTACTAAAACTTTAGATAACCGCGATAAATATATATTTAAAATTTTAGATCAACCGCTGTAATGACTTTTGAGCATTTCATACATTCTATTGCGCGCGGCAAACTGCAGAAAAACGTTAATATACTTGTCTTTTGACAGTAACTAAAAAAACAATGATTTACGTTGCACTTGTTTTTCTCTTAACCGTCAATTTATCGAGCAAAATGGAAGAATTAAATTATTTCCTATAAATCTCATCATTTTTTTTTTTAAATTTTAATTTAAGTGTTGGTCAAAACGATTTAAGCTTTTTATGCACTTTTTTCAAAAACGGCTATTTTACGTAGGGCTTTGGGGACGAATCTTCTGTACCCACCAACTTGACTAACACAATATAGTTGTAAAATATTTTATAGAAATGAGAGCCCGTCTATTGGTAGAACGAGAGCTCTTAATTGTCAATTGCCCCTAAGAAATATTTATTCCGATCACCGGGCAAATAGATCATAAGTTATAGTTGTTCCTCCGTCATGGAAATTAAATTGTGGCAATCTGTTAAGAGTAAACTCGCTAAATGTGAACACTCTAGCAGCACTTTTATTATTGTGGGCGTTCCAACAGGCAGGCAAACAGAGAGAAAGATGAATCAGAAGAGAGGTCGGGCATGATTGAGGAGACTTGTGTTCAATTAATAGCTATCTTTGGATGCTGCAATAGAAAGGGCCCTTTCGTTAGGAACTATAATAACAACTCCAACGTTTTCACAAAATCCAAAATAGGTCAAGTATATCTTATTCTTGTGAACTGCTTTAATAAACAATATGGACTCCACATTACGGGATGTCGTTTGCGTGATTCATTTTCGTTTCGTCACCGTTGGGGAGTTGTTAAAAAAACATGCGAACCTATCGGTTCTGCATATTACAGTGGGAGAGATTTTAGATGTTTAGAAAGTGAGTCGTCATATGTCTACAAATTTATGCACGGAATAAACAGATGATTACACACCTACGCGACGACTACTCCTTGTCCTTAAAAATTTAATTTGAGTAATTAAGTTTTGAACAAAATATACAAAATAAGTCTATTGACCATATAGCTTCACAAAACGGATCAGTATGATGCACTGTCGACAAGAAAATGCAAGATCGGTGAGACGGGAACCTTTAGTAAAAATAATAATAATAATAATAATAATAATAATATTTAGATACTTAAAAACAACCAACGAATTCTTACTTGTATTGAAAATTTTCTCTAACATGTTTCTAAAATCTCCCGATAAATAATAAGACCAAAGTTAAATTATAATAAACGGTTGAACACTTGATACGACATTCCTTAGCATAAGAAACTGGATCTAGAAAAATTGAACATCGTCTCACCATTCGAAAAATATATCAATAATTTACGATCGAAACAATAGATTAATAGAAATATTTATAAAACTGACATAAATATGAAGAAATATGGAGAGAGAGATCTGAAAGAAGACACCGGTCTTCAAACTTTCCTGGCTACACGAGGGCATACATAACTTTTCATCCGGCAAAGATTGAAGAGCCTAAAGGCCTGAAATCGAAAAGTAAACTCAAAAAACTCGTGTAGGAATTGGGCAATGGAAACTACACGTAAAAATTGCAGCAAAGGAAACCAAAACGATTTTCGCATAATCTGCAGGGATCGTCTAGGTTTCCATTCATTCATCTAAAGCGTTTACAGTTCTTCAACTATTGGTCAGGCTATACCTCGAATTTAAAGTAAATTGCAAATCATATTCTTCTGAATTTTGATTGAAAAATAGAAAACGCCATATAAAAGTGAAAAGTCTTTAAAGCTGATTCTCAACAAAGTTTCTTACATGTGTCGCATGAATAAATTGAACTATATTACCTTTCAGGGTTTTCACTGTTGTGACAAATGCGACATACAAAGGATTCGATGGAATGTAAAGAGTAGTTATCAGCATTGTTTTGTTCTTCATCAAGGGCAGCGACGATCTTATCTGGAGGCAGTGTATCAAGTTTGTTGCTAGTACATGGCTTCGAACTACCTGGGCTTAAGTCAAGATCATCTGGACGGGAAGAAGCATTCTCCGACTTTAAGTCACTTAAATTAGCTTGATTTTGAGATTTTCTCGCGTCAATATTAAGCGAATTCAAAGAGGCTGACAGCGAGGGCTGTTGGATTACAGTATCTAAAATTTGAATCTTTTCTCATTTTTATGTACATTTATATATTTATATATATATATATATATATATATATATATGTACATCTATTTATATAAATAATTTTTTGAATTTTTTAAAGTTCACCTTCTTTAGGTAAACCATTTTCCATGGTTTAGTGATCATTTGCAAAATAAAAACCAAAAATTTATATGTTTCTTATTTTTTCTGATTTTTTGTTTGTAATTTTTTATTTAAAAAAAAAAAAATATAAACAAAATTGAAAATGGAAAAAAATTTTTTTTTATATATTTTTTTTTTGTCGTTAAATCTAAAATGAAATGTGACAGAAAAACAAAGCAAAGAAAATTCATACTAAAAAGCAAAACTGTGGAACAAAGAAAAAGTTTTCCCTACTAAATAGGGGAAAATATTAATTTTCTTAAAGGAAAAGAAAAAAAAAGAAGTAAAAACAAATAAAACCAATAATTTTTTAAAGAAAGTTTGCCGTTGAAAAACTTTTCAAAAAAGACCAAACCACAATTGTTAAGTAAAAACTTTTAACACTTTTTCTCAACAAAAAACCAAAATCAGTTTACCTTTTCATTATAGCGTTTCTTGAGAAAACATTTACATACGAAGCAGGCAAAGTAAGTGAGAGAGAGAACGAGAGAAAAAAATTTTCTTTTCTTGCTTTAGTGCGCAAATAATCAGTGCTCAGACAGATGCATAAAGTTAACAAATGAACCATTTTCTTGCTTAAATAGTCCATTCTTCCTACTTTGCTAACAATGTTGTTTTGTTGTTATTGTGCTTTGGGGTTTTCAATTGCACACTTATGTATGTGTGCTTATTTACAATTGTTCTATAGCTCTTGTTTTGTAAAGACTTTCGACTGCGGTTTCAATTGCCGGTTCACTTAATGTTTTTGCATATTGTTTAATAACTTGGTTGTATGTCTGCTTTATCAAAATTGTGCGACCGTTATCTTCGAATTCTCAGATGTTGTATTATTGCCTGTAGATTAGCAGTGTGAACTATCACTTGCTTTTGATTCAAACGAACTAAAATTTTGCAATTTTTGGCTCAATGGCAACCCGCCGCAGTAACAGCCTAAAAGTAGCATTTATTTTGAGTATTCTTTTTCTCATTGAAGAAAAAGTAATAGAACAATATTAAGGGCGGAATTTATTAAGCTCTGCGGTGTGCAGTCTCACTGGTTGAGTTCGAAGTTTCATTCCAATCCATAACTAGCGAACCTGGAAGGTTAGCCAACACTTTATTCATTGTGAAGCGTTTCTCAACATAACGGAGGAGTGCTGTCGCAACAACACATTGCCATAAAAAAGGATAAAAGTAACTTGCGCCACAACGATCTAAATTCACTCATGTTCCTTTACATGCGCGAATAACACAACGCTTAGTGAATTTTGCTTAAAAATGATTTCTTCTACTACTGGATCTTCTATTTAGTAGTTGATATCATTATTCTTATTGTAAATGATTTAGCCAGAGAAGTAAGTTCTAAAAATAAAGCCTCAACACAGGTCATCGACTTTATTGAAAACTCTACCGCGCTTGAGATGTGAACTCGGTCTCGGAGTTCTACTCAGGCGGATATGTTTAGAAATTAATTTATTCTTGTTCTTTAAGTCCCTTTAATGAATTTTCTAAGTTTATATCTTCTTTTTAATTATTGAAACAACATATCTGTATCTGTATCTGTTTTCTCACTTTGCCATAACGTGTACTTGCTCCCTTTTAGGATAGATTGTAAATTGAATATGTAACAAGAATTGTTTATACTAATATAGTGTTACGAAAGTCCCACATTTGATACGAAATCTGCAAGAAGACTCACTGACTTGCGAAGAAACCATATGATGATAAATGACATTTGTGGAACGCATTACGGGTAGAAAGCGATTAGCATGAAAATATCACAAAACATTTTGGTATTGGTAACTAACTAGCTTGTCTTAAGGCCGGAAGGCAAAGTCAGTCGATGCAAGGGACTCGAATCGAAATATTTGAACGGACAAGGTCTAAAGAAGCGTTGAAAATTGTAAATACAAGTTCATGTAAATAAGGCTTTTTCTACAATATAGGCATGCATGTCAACAACGCACATTTTTTACCACATATTCCTAATCGATCAATGTACATAATATGTGCCCCACATTTCCGCTTCGTATATTTATTTTTGCCACTGGGACGATTCAGGAAGCTTACTCGTTGGATTGACGAGCTTTAGTGACAATAGGCAAACTACATCTAGAAATAGAAAGTGGGCGTGGCATGTATATTTTCCGCATTAAATCATGAAAACCTATATATAACATCTGAAGATATGTACCTCCTTATGCAGAATTTTTGCGTTTGAAATCACAAATCCGTCAAATTGACGGTTACCCTAAATTTAGTGCTGTATTTTAGCAAAACCACAACTCAGTGGCACGAATTTAATGTCAGAACAAAAAAATATATAAACGCAGAATCACAAAAGATTGTTTCACGCCGCAATATGCTCGTTTTGAATGTTCGCCAGAATGTATGTATGTTCCGTTGTTTTTTTCTCAAAGTCATATATCTTCGGCCAATTTATTGTTTGCGAATAGAAAGATTTTTCTTAGATTATGTAATAAATTTTGCTATAAATTCCCAAGCAAGCAAATATGGGAAAAAACAAGAAATGTGCCGTAAAAAAAGCGCAACGAGTTTTAAAAATAAACCGTATGTCATAAGCTAAGCACCAATTAATTGCTGAATTTCCCAATTCAGTGAGTAAGAAAATAAGTGAACTGTTTTTGTTTATTGACATATCTTTAGATACCCATAGATTCTCTTCATGTAGTGACCTGTTTCCGATCAGCTGCCTTACGATTTGTTTATGACATCTATTCTTTTTGATTTAAAAAGATTGAATCGCTATAGACGCCCGAATAAAGAGAACACGAAAGTGATAAATGTGAAGAAAATCTTATGCTCATGCTTTGCTACTTAGGAATAGTAGTGTTGATGATAACTCGATTTTATCGATTACCAATTGATTTCGAAAAGTGAGCCAATCTGTTAAAGTCTAAAAACCAAAGGGATGGCGCCATGCACTACAAAGCTGCGAAAAGAAAATATCAGTTGTTTACAACAAAGTTCGGTGAGGGAAGATTTTGTGAAGAAGGTCATTGAAAGGCTTGAAAAATTAAAACTAAAGTTTTCTTTTCATAGTAAAGCAGCAATTATTGCAGAAAGGGAGCATTAATTATTATTAATTAAATACAATAACATTTTCGTGATTATATATTGAGGCCACATAGTGTTAATATATATATAAAGTTCATTCTGTTATACCATACACTAACAAACTTAACAGCGATGCTTCATAACCGCGTTTAGTTTCGCTTTATGAAACATTAATTAATTTGAATTGGACTCTTGTCATTGCATACTCGAAAATAATTAACACATCAAATTTAACATATAGGAGAGATTATCGTTTATTTATGGCGAAGAGAAAATGTAATTCCAAAGATTTCGTACAACAATTAATTTACTGAAACACTTTATTCTGCGCAAAATTCTTCTGATATCTTTTAACTAAAATCCATTACCCGTCTTCTCGGTTATGGGTCTAAGTGCAGTCTTTCCTATGACGTTTTTCATTTCAAGTAATTTCTTAAGTTTTTATATGTTAGTGTATATAGCCGTCGGCAACTTCAACTTTCCAATGTGTCTAAATGTGCTTTCAATGCCACGTATAATTTTTCGAAAGTGTGTATCAGAGTATTTTAATGCAATAACTGATTAAATGTTTATTGTTTTTTTTTTGATACATTTTTTATTTTCGTTTTTATGCGTACTTTCAACTTGCATTCGCGTTAACGTAAGCGTAAGTTAACGTGGATGTGTGCGACACACAGAAGGCCCTGAGATAGGCTCATCTTTTATTATAGCAAGCGATTCAGAATCGTTCTCTAAATCGATTCAGAATGATTCTCAGAATCAATCTAAGCTTCTCTGCCCTTCTGGCCATGTACCTTTTGGTTAAGCTTACAGCTTAGCAAAAACCGCAATTTTTGAGATGTGTTGATGAAAGTTCGCACATCGAAATATTTTGGCTCTGCTTCAAAATGATTCGGACCTGACCACTTTTTCGACCTCTTCCCATTTAACACGTTATTTGGAAATGTCGTTGCATTAACTACATTGAACGAAGTGGTTATTTAAGGGTGTGTCGTGTCCCACCGTAGTCTTTTTACTTTTTTTAGATATAACTTATATTTCAAGTGTTCAGATAGATTTTCATTGCGTCTCACTAGTTGCTATCAACCTAACATGAGTTTAAGCGAGCTTCTTGTCGTCTTCCCAAAAGACATCGTTAAGTTAATCGTCTTGCGACAATAAGTCTCAAAGACAAACATTTTTTATTAAAAATTATGTGTTCATCATATCTAAGAAGAAGACTTTCTTACTTCGCAAGAAAATTCTTCAAATGAAAACTTTACAATAATCATAAATCATTGAAGTCCGTACATTTACACGAAAAGTTTTTTATTGCGAACATAAATTGCACTCATTAAGACATTACGTTGGATTGCAATAAAAAGAAAATTAAAAGGCAAAATTTTTCATATTTAATAAAAGACAAGGGATTTGTTGTATTCACAACAATTCTTGAAGTTCTTTCAGAAATCGCTTCCGCATCACTCAACCTAAGCAAAAAGTGCATACTCTTGTGGTGCAAGGATTAAGAAAGCTTCCACGGTGAATGATTGTAAAGCATAGTCGTCTTCTCTTAATTCTTTTCTCTCACATTTCTTCTTAAACGAGTTTTAAATTATGAACCAACATCCATCAGAAAGACGACCTAAGCCGAATTGGTGTAAACCTCATAACAATTGATTGGAAAGTAAAATATTTTATCAACGACGGGCACGTGTGATGGTCGTCCACGATCCTCCTCCTCAAAACATCAAACATAACAAAATTTGTACCAAGCTTCGCACCACTATTTCAATGATATATCATTTTCCACTGATATATATCTAATATGATATATATATATAGCCATCAGGTAAAAGTTCGGAAGAGTTCAAAATTTAACTTTTTCTTTCATTAGACAGATAAACACGTGAACAAACAGGAATGGTTGAATAGAAAAACATATGTAACTGTTGTCAATATACAGTCAGACAAAGGCGAATGATTGCCTTCTTTTAGGTTAGCAGGATTTTAGCGAACATCTCTGTCACATCTCATACCAATGCCAGTAGTTAACGAGAGTTATTTATGTTCAACAAAAGTCCTTCTCATGATTTTTACTGAAAGAGCGCGTTATCGTAGAAAAGCCAGCCCAATTCAAATCGAGACGTTTTTAATTGCAGTAGAATATATTGACTGTATACAGACTCCAATGTTCGCTTTTGTGAAGGTCTTTCTGCCAACAAAGGGAAATAGATTCACTCGGCTTTTCAAGATACTTGCAAATTTGCACATTGTCGGACCTTCCAGTGGTCAAATCATTGTAGCGGTTACTAGTGAAAACTCATTCATCATCATCATCATTATAGAATGTACAATAAGACTCCTTGCCGAAAGATGTAATAAGTGATCATTTTAAAAGAAAAGCTAACGAAATATTTCTAACAGTTTCGATAGGAACTTTTCTTTAACTAAAACTTTACACTGAGTTAAACTATACATTTAAGTGTGACTGTATGTGGTGGAGGAAGCTTCACATCACTTATAAAATCCTTTATTAAAAAGAATTGTTCTTTTCACAACATTTTCGTTTCTTCTTCTTTTTCAGGTCTCTTGGATACGTAAAAGAGATCTACATATACTTACAGCCGGTTCTACTACGTATACGTCCGATCAACGATTTCAGGTAAGTTTTTTTTCCAAAAACCTTTAATAAAGTGTAGTGTGAACTAACTCGAAAAAAAGGACCCTTCATCCTGTCAAATAATAATAAAGTCCGGATTACCTTTCATATCATTTATCCTTAAACCCATTATCAATTAAAAAAATACATTAAGTGATAGTATCCAGTTGTATGGATTAGTTTTAGGCATCTTGAGCACCATTAGACTTTGTTGATCAAAATAGAATCTTGCACACAATAGAATCTTGTGGCTACGATCTAACTTTCCGCTTGTCGATGGAGTTCTCGATATCAAAATTGAGGAGTGTGCAAACTTAAAAATATGCTTCTGATTCCGTTCTATGGCTTTAATAATTTGAACTAATTCCCGAAAATAGATAATAGTTCAAAACCCGTCCAAACAAACACTTCTTTTTCAACATTTCATAGTTTTGGTAAATTGGAAACTTTTACTTCCAAAAAACATTGTTGCTGGATTCATTCGGGATATTTGGAAAAGACATGTAACACATTTAAGCAAAAAGTGGGGGAAAATTCGAAACCCTCTTAGTTTACTCTGCTCGATTAACAACAAGTAAGAACACTGTAGTCGGTCACGGCGCACTATTAAACAACTTACACCGCGCTACAGTTATTCATATAAAGAGTTTTTCAAAATCGGACGTTATATAGGAAGCGGTTGAAGAAGCAGGCCGATCCGTGCTATTTTCAACAGCTTGAGCCAAGAAACGTCAGTATGCCAAATTTCATCAGAAATTGTGGCCTCTAGATTGAATAAAAGATACCTAGACGGATAGAGGAATATGCGGACGGACTTGCTTAAATCACGTTAAAAGTGGTTCTGAGTCGATTGGCATAATAAAAGATGGTCGTATGTTAAGTCCTTCCGGACACTGCATACAACAATAAAATATATATATATATATATATATATCAACGTTTTCAGAGAATACAATTAATTGGTTGTTTTGTTTTTTTATTAAGGTTATACGACCTGAAAACTCGGGTAATTGGACTTTACAAATCAAATACCCACAACCTAGAGACTCGGGTATATACGAGTGTCAAATTAATACGGAACCGAAAATGTCACTTTCCTATACATTTAATGTTATCGGTAAGTAAAAAAAAAAAAATAGACTCGCTATCTTTAAATAAATTAAGATGAATTATTAAAATAATTTTAGAATGAACGTGTTAAGCGAAAATTTAATTTTCTATAATTTTATTGTAAGTGTCTGCCATTAAACGAAAATTTTCAAACGATAAGAGGAAGGTGTAGAAAAGGTGTCAGCATTTTAAGGTAATAAAAAAAAAACAAGATACGCATCTTCTCCGCATTTTTAAATGTACAGGGGAAGTTATCTTCACGGTAGCTTACGTTGGTATATTCAACTTGTCCTTCGCTTATATACGCCGAAAAATCCTTCTTCCTTGAAATAAGCATTTAAAGTCGTTTTTTGACTAATAAGTACTTCTGTTTTCTTAATACGCCCGTAAAAGTGTAAATGATGTCTAATACGAGTAGAATAAAAAAATCTCAAGTTCAATAAAACCCAAGTACTTGGGAAGGATCTAGAAGTTGCAAGTGGTTGCTGTATTATAATTATTAGCAAGAGGAATAGTTTTTAAGACTAAAGTCTTAAAGCACTAGCATCGATGTCTATAGGTTTTACTGAAGACTATATCGCATTTGAGATTTGAAGCCACGACCATTGAGTTGTTACTCGACCAGTTACGCGGTTGCCTTTGTCATTTGAAGATTTATTACGGCTTTGTATGATGTCATGTTACCCATGTGACCACATGAGAGAAATGTCTTTCCTTCCTTTCAAACCGTTCCAAAAGAATTTGCTAAAACGTTTGCTTGCAACTGGTTGTGAAGCATACTTCAAATTCTGTGCATATCCAGAGAAGCATTTTTATTTTCTCGCTTCCATTTCATTTCGTTTTTTCTTGTTTTTCTTCTTTTTTTTTTTGTGTGTGTAAAGTTAGATATTAAAAAATCTTTTTTCTTTTTTTGCTTAATTTTCAGTTTATTGCTCATTTTGTTTTCAAATTATATTTAATAAAGTTGAAAGCACGTTTGCTGAGAGCTGCCAGCAAGGTGTTTCCATTAAACTTTATATTGGCAAAAATGATTTAATTCATATCGTTCTTATTCTTTTTTTATTTTCTGTTTTTATCTGCAGCAATTTGCTGCATTCAGGAAAGAATTAGTTTTGGTCAGCGCTTTACAGTTAAGAGAAAATTTTTCCTCAAATTTATTATCAGTTACTTATTTTTCAGCTTTTCCTTAAAAAAAAAGTGGATTAATACCGTGATCGAAAGGTATTTTCTTTCTTTTTAATTATCGACTTTGTAACACATCATTTAAGAACCATGGTGTTAAGCTTTAAATGAACTTAATTTGAAATTTGCAGGAAAGTTTGTGCGAAAAAAAGAATAATATTTCAACGGATATGAGTGAACTGTGGCCTTGAAAGCTTAAAGATTATACCCGGAATATTTTACATACTCTGAGTTAATCGTCTTTTTTGGCGATAATGACAAAAAATATTTTTTTATAATTAAAAAAAAATGTTTATGATATCTGAATACATGTTCAATGAAAATGTTTAGATTTTCTTTGAGGATTGATTGAAGGATTTTAGATTTTCTTTGAGTTTTGGTGAGTTTAGGTTGTGGTACCACACAAAGATTGTATATTACCGACGCCTTTTGTACTTTGAAAGTGAGAATTATATCAGGTCGCAATCTTTTTCTAATCAGCGAAAATAATGATTAGTGCTTTAAGAAAAGTGTTACTTTCCTCGACTAACAAGTCAATAATTCTTAGTTAAAATCTGAAGTGCGTTATAGTTTTCGCTAAAGTTGGTAGCCTTAGATACTAGCGCTTTAAGACTTTACTTTTAACATTGGCCCAGCACGTGTAACCAAGTGGACAAAGGATCGCGATTAGTAACTCAATGGTCGCAGTTTCAAGTTCCAAGTGCAAAAAAGGGGTCAATACAGGCGAGCACATGTTCTAGATTGTCTGGCACCCTTTAACTCCATACTTTGTAAATTTATTTATAGAATATATAGACAATGGATAAAAACAAGTAAGAAAGTTATATTCGGCGGGGACCGAGTCCCGCACACCCATCATATACACGCTTGGCTCAGTTAAGATTTTAATGTCCAAGAAATCATTTTTTTCTAGACGCACCAAAACTTTATGTGTTAAACGTCCACCAGAATTAAATTATAACTAACACACTTTGTCGCATTCTACTCTCCAACTCGTTTCATTTGATAGCTATAATGAAGGTCAGGGATAAGAAATTTTCGTTTTTGTGCGATCGTTTCTTAGAAACTTAAAGAAGTTCACACCAAAAACCTCAGTTATCTGCCACAGTTTGATTGGATAATTAAAAAGAGTTCTTCCTTATTATTTTGCGAATGCCTACCTCATCAAAGGCAAAGGCTAGGGAGCCGCAGCGTTAACTGCAGGTATCCCAGCTTAATAATAAAAAGAATTTTTAATTGCGGCGTATATATAATTCTTATAACAATAGAAGAACAATAACATAAAAATGAATTCATTGAAGAATGCCTGTGCTGCGTATTTTAGTGCTTGAAGGAGTGGAAAAATATGCGGAAATTAAAAATCAGTAAAATTGCAATTTTCGAAATTTGATTTTGCAATGACACAGATATTACCAATAATTACGCTGACAAACACGTTCAAAAATAAATCCGATTTTCAGCTATCTTTTTTAAAGAAAAGTTGATGTACATTATACTGTGTATAAGGATCTGAGGTTTCTTCCTTCAAAGTGGTGCGGACTTTTTTTATATTAAAACATGCTTAACATCCTTAATACTATTTAAATAGCAAATGCGTCTGCAACAGTGTGCGTAGAAAAGAGTTGTAGTGAGCAACGGTAGGCGTGGCCGATTGTTTCCATTTTTTTGGAGATACGACAGCATCGTCCATAGAACATGCGCTCAAATTTTTATAGTTTGTAAGTGTTGAGCAAGAAAAAAAATTGTATTCCTTTTTGTCCCCACTTTCATTGTTTTAGTTAATTTTTAAGTCGATAGCTTAATTTTTGCTGTCAGGAGAATGTTTTTACACAGAAGGACAGACAGCCAGACGAACAAACGGACAAGTTTAAATCGATTCACATTCTGGATATGATTAAGAATATATGTACTACGTGGTGTCTCCGATGTTTCCTTTTGGACGTTGCAAACGTTTTGGCAAAATGAATATCCCTAATGCTGCGGTGATGGACACAGAGGAATGTGCGGTATCTAATAATAAAGCTGTGTTTTCTATAATAATTAATTCTTGCGTGCATTTTGGGAGAGGTTATGTAATTAGAACATAGGCAGTTATTCTGTAATAATTTATCTTTAATGCTTATATGTTTTTAAGAAGCCGTTCACAATTGCTCTTCACTTTTATTGATATCTGTGGCGAATACGAAAGTTATTTCAACGAAATGTTGCTCTATGTAGTAAAGTTCTTCATATGTCAGAACGAATGTCATCCAGCAAAACAAAATCTCGAACATAGCGACTTTTGGACTATTTGCCGTTGTTCGAATTCGAACAAATGCATTCACTGAGGCGTAGAGCCCTTAATACAGCAAATATTTGCTTATAAGAATTCAATTTTACTTCTAATCAATTCGCACGAAATGGAGAAAACAAGCGTGAAAGCGTGTATGCAATAATGTTGATTAAACTCAGTCATAGTATGGATCAACGCGTTCGATACAGGAAAATGTGTTCTGCATATGGATTGGATGACAAGTTCGTCATAATTAACCAAAGAAGATATTTATTTATAGCCACTAAAATGAAGGGTTTAGAGCTGCTTCAGGTCAATTCATCAAAGGTTCTCGGTTATCACGTAACTATGGGTTAAACATGGATGCAAGAACATTTATTGGAATCACGTAAGGAATCGACAGAATGAGTTTTGCCGGGAGAAAATACACCAAAGCGAGCTTACAAACACTTGAGCGAGCAAGCGTTAATCGCTTGGAAAGGTTATGGCCAGGCTTTTTTTTGAGATATACATAGCATAATATTTATTTATTACCGCCTTCACTAAAGTAGGACGATCACAGGTGCCGATTGTATATAACATTATTTGAACCCAAAGGAAACAACCAGACAAAAAACAAACAAAGAAAAACCTTTTTGCGTAACAATGGCATATAAACTAGTTTATCAAATATTGCACAAGCGAAGTTGGATGGATTGCAATACATATTGTGTCCGCATTGAGTGTACTTTCTAGATTTACTGCGCGGCAACTATTCACCATTTACAAATCTCAAAATGAATCTGTCTGGTAGGCGTTTTGCCCCGTATAAAGGGCTTAAATGCGAAGGAGCGGTTTGTTTTGAACAAATAGTGTTATTGGGAAGTTGCAAAAAGGTCATAAAATTCTTAGATTCGATTGAAGGAGCTAAAAAGGCCGCGTGCAATTATCAAAATTTGTATCTTGTGTACTGGGTAACTTAATTTTTGCCCGCGCTAATACATACTGTTCATTGCCTTCTTATTTTCACATTATTATGATTTACTGCACCGACAAAAAGGTCTTTCATATCGAATACAGCTCAACACAAGTTAATTTTTAAATAAAAGGAAAGACAAAAGGCATAGCTATCAACAAAGCACGAGAACAACTTATGCAAGTCAGACCATTACACCTGGCCGATGTCAATCAGTAAATCGCATGACTTCGTCTAATAAAATTCTTTACTCATTTCGTCACAGTATGCCGAATACCATATCTCGTTACCACGTAAATGCTTACTCTCATAGAAAACCTTATGTTGAATGGACCGAAAAACCTGAACTGACGCATAACCAAAATTTGATGAAATATATTGTGTTTGGCAACAACCTAACATAAAATAGACGAAATTAGACTTCGTTACCGTAAAATAGCTTAGTTCTGAAGGTCGCTTGTGGGGGAAGAGGGGCTAAAAATAAACCTATGTGGCCCAAATGTATCGGAGCATCGGTATTGTGGTATAATCTCTATGATAAAATCCCTAAATTTGATTCTTCTGAAGGTCATAGCCGCGTAGCTGAGCCGACAACAGTCGCGACTACTATGCAAGTAAGCGTTGGCGGGCTAGAATCTCGTTGACGTTTGACCATATTTGGTTGTAAAACATACCGATTGGGTACACACTCACGAGACCGCCACCGCTCCCTACTATGTCTTCCTCTTTCCGCAATTCCTTCTAGTCATCTGGCGGTATATATCAAACACATTTTTTCTGTGAAAACTTTAATCAAAAAATGATCCCATGCGAATGAAATTTTCAATATTCATTTAGTATTACAAAGCACTAGTTTCTACCGAATTCCATAAAAAATATCAAAAATTAACATACTTTTTTATGTCAGGACATTTTTTAAGTGAGAGCAAGGCGGCAGCTCCAATGCCTTGTTAGTAGCGCAAGTCTTTTGGCCGCACTGTCTAGCTAAGTCAATCAAAATATCTCAAAAGTTACTGCTTGTAGATTGCCCATAAATTTACGTAGACAGATAGACAGACGAACTTTAATGCAGTTATTCACATTTAACAAAATGATTCAGAATTGATCAGCCCCATAAAAGAGAGGTGTATCCTAACTTTATATACATCTCCGTCGCCTTAATGTATCCCATGCCTCAAGTGGAGCAGGGTATAATTAAGGGAGAATGTATGCGTATGCCTTGGTATTTACGTATGAAACAGTTTAAAATTAGTTCATTTACCTTAAATGCCAAACTGCTCTATGTATAGAAGATAATTTCAAATTGAATTCCATGATTAACGAAACCCTCTTTTCTCAATTAAACTTATTCGAGATATTCTAGTGCATAAGCATAATATGAAAGCATTATTTATATTAATGTCTCTTTGGGATACTATCTTGTAATTAAGATAAAAGCTTAATCTAGTCTGTCTATTCATGATGCTTCTCAAGGCTCTTTATAAATAGTGCTACCGAAGGTAATTTATATTAATTTGAGAGATTTTTGCATTAAGAAAGCCCAGTTGAAGTCTGTCTCTCTCCATTTGTTATTTATCAACTAAATAATTGAAAGATTATAAGTTGTTTGAAGTTAGTTGAAGAATTTTATAACAAATGATTCTCAATTCAAATTTGTTGAAAATAATAAATTAAAATTTAATCACAAGCACAAAAAAGAAACAGAATTGATTTGTAAACATTGATTCTTTATTTATATATATCTAAATAGGTCGTTTTTTATAGCATACACCACTTGTGATACAAGGACATATTAAGTTTGTATGCAATGCACGGAAGGGCTTGGTGTAGAACGACTTGTTGTTATAACGATCGATTCAGAATCCCTTTTGTATCTTTTCGTCTGTGCGTCTATTGGCTTGGTCCACCTGTCCGTCTCGTTTTCTTGTGTTTAAATTACAAGACGCTATTTTTGGATTATTTTCAAAATGGATCGGACAACCATTTCGCATATAACGCCTTGTTTTGAAAAATTGTGACATGAGTAACTGTAGGTTTTGAATGATGGACCACTATGTTTTCGCCCTATTGACAATGGTTCGGATCGGCCCATCTTTTCAATCACTTCCCATATAACACCTTATTTTGAGAATAACTGCAGGGTGCTGTAATGGTGGGCCACGTTGCACTACAGTGTCTTTACTTGTTTGTTTTTCAATTTATGACTTTCTGCAATCACATACATGTTCAGCTATAAATAAATATATACATACATATATATATTGACTCTAATCTTACCAGTTCTGGCATTTTATTTATTACATTTTTAATGTATGTATAGGTTTGCCATTTATAGCTTTGTATTATCCGGCGTTAACACTTTAACACCAGCTCAGCAATCGCCAACCAGTGTAGCATTTACTTTTGCTGACTTTCAAATGCCGTAAATGTATTTTAGATTACACTAAAACACACTCCCAATAAACGCTGTTTTTTTTTTTTTTTTACAAGCTTCATAAAACTTGCATATGCATAGTGCATGAAATTCTATCTGTGCGTGCGTGCTCGTGTGTACGTGGGTGTTTCTGCTTGTGTTTGTGTTTGCAATGAATTTCTATTTTTATTTTATATTATTGTAGTTTTATGAGCCACCAGGGTATTCAATATGTAAAAATATGGTGTTAGGCGTAATAAATTCTTGATTTCTAAAGCGAGAAATATAAATTTCAATTTGATTTCCAGTGTTAATGTATTTTCGGTACACATATGCATTGCTTGTCAGTTATGTTCTCCGATCTTAGTTTTCTTTTTATTAGCCCCATAAAAGAAATAAATTTAACTATAATAGTAAAATATGTATTTGCTGACAAGTGCTAATTTAAAATGAATTAGAATTACTTCGACTTATTCGATTAGTGACTATATAAGTATGCTGCAACCCCTGAAAGACTCATAAATCCTTTTATACTCAGTGAAAATGAAAAAGAAATTTATTATTGTGAATAAAAAATAAAGCGAATTTTTCATTTAAACTTCATGGATACTATGAAGTTATGAAACAATTTGGATTTTTAGTTGATTAGTAGCGCTCTCTTTGACGTTTATATAAGATTTCATCTCAATATATTCAAATGCTGCAGAGCTACACGCGTTTTTGTAAGGGTGCCAAAGAGAGCTTTAATTTTCATTGAGTTAGCACAACAACGCTTTTTGACCATCAGAACATTATGAAATGCATCATTACGTGACATGTGATTTGGATCCATCCATACAGCTCGGAAACAACCGACCGATCGCGTAAATATCCTCGAAAAAATGAATAGAAACCGTGAACTCTTCGCCAAAGCTGCTCAAAAGTCAAGGCCATGTAGGCATTTTTTTTCAATTAGCGCACTATTGGTCATGGCCAATTAATTTCTTACATAGGATCAAACTGTTAACAAGTAATATTAATTTTGAAATCGAGAGATTTGGGAAAATAGAGAACGATTTTTCATTTTAGAAACATAATCACTTTATTTTTATAAGTCATAAAGCACAAAAATATATTTCGTTCCTTAGCATTACGATGGTACGTAAATGCTGGTGAAACACTTTAATGTTTTTTGTTTGAATTTCATGAAGCACACGGCCCTTGCTAAAAAAATAAATAAATGTGACAAATATTTTGATGTACTCCAACACGCAGCTCTGTTACTCTGCCTTTTCCAAAGCTACCACCTCGCCAAAATACGCCAAAGCTAGATGGCGAAGACCGTGATGAGTCAAAAGCGTTCTTTGGATTGGATATTCTGCCAGTACAGCACATTGCTAGCCAAACTAATTCGAAACACATGGTCGTTACCTATGCCTTGCTAAAAGGCTGATGTCTAACCACACCACTTGCAACAGTCACCTGTGCAGATCATCTTCTATTCGCCTGTTCGAATAGCACATATGCTCGTCATTCCACGCTCCTGCAAGCTGCCTTCTTACCTACAATGTTTTTATTATTTGGCGGCTTAAACCGTAATCTTCTCTTAAAGCTTGTGATGAGAGCATTTAATTGGTCACAGTCAACCATTAGGGAAAAAACACAAATCCCCAGAACACATTAGACCAAAACAACCTGAAGAAAATAGTTGCAAAATGCAAATTGGAAGAGATCATTTCCCGCGAAATGGTTATGACGCACGCCACCAATTGCTAGAAAAGTTAAGAATTTTTCTATCCACAGCTGGCAGTGTCTGCATCATCCAAGCTGTGCGGAAAAGTTCTTGAGCCTCCGCAGAAAAAGTTGCGGTTAATAATATATAAATATATCCTTCGATATAATCCTTCTTGCCCCACATATATAGGGACGCATCGCCCTAGCGGAAAATCAAACATTAAGGAAGAAACAATGACCATCCAATGACGATCTGTGAAACAACGGATTTGAAGAAAATGAAACGGAAACTGGTCCCCACCTATAAGGGGCAACACTTAAACTACTGGTAAAATATTAAAAAACAAAAAAAGAAATACCATAAGTTTAGATGAAATGACTGTTTTTCGAAAGGAACGGAATGAATATTTTCGAACGTTTCTCTCAAAAGATCGATATTTTAAGACAAAGAAATTTGTGTTTTGCCGTTTTTAAAATACATACATAGGATTGCAGTATAATTACATCGGAGCTAAATACAAATCTCTTTTCATTTTTGTTCACTTATTAGTTCCAAGTCCCTCCACAAAGAAGGCCTTGTAAGATGCTACTTTATCTTTATACCTAAAAATCACCCCAATTGGAACTCTATGCTTCGAGCCCAAGCGTCTTGACTTTGAAGATATTTTGCCGTTCGCAGCCGTTCGGGTTGCCAATACGATATCATCTCACGAGGTTGTTTATAAACCTTACGATCCACACGTCACTATTTTTTTCCTAAGAAAGCGCTCAAAACATGCAACACTTTTACCGCTTTTAGCGATTCCCTGCATGAAATTTTATCCAATGCATGAAATTCTTTCTAGATGTTATTTATTCATTATGAGAATAATGAATTGCAATGAATTTTGCGTTTCCGCCGTGCGCCCAAATGTGAAAATGTGGTACGATTGTATGTGTTATATGTTTATATGTGGTCGAAGATTTAGCTTGCGTTGCTTTGCTGCGTTTACAAATCTTATTTTGACATTTAGATGTTGGCTGCATGATCTAAACATGCATTGCATGCGTTCAGGATAATTAAAGACAACTTTTTTAAACACGCCGAAGAACAAACTGTTTCGATATTCAGCGTCATAACTCCTTGCATCCCAACAGCGTAGTAGAGAGAATTTTGGTGATATTGTTTACGCCTCTTTTTTAACAAGAGTAAGTTGCCTTTACTAGACGTATATAAGAAATAACCGCCATACAGTAAATTTTGTTTAAGAGCGTTTTGCAATGGGTCATAGAATCTTTTGGTCGTTCTTATGAGCGAATATTTTGGATCTTCCCTTATGACAATAATGAAACAAACAATTAGTGATTTTCCGAACAAACCTTCTTATCATTCATGAAGACATATCATCAACAATAAAATACTATAAGAACTCGAACTAGTTTGCAACAACCCATTAGACAAAAAAAAACACAAAAGAGTACCGACAAAATAGAGAATTTTAAAATTCTTCTATCAACGACTTGCAACTTTTAGCTGATACTGTTATACCCACACCTTTATAGCGCCCAGAAAGACTCATCAGACACTTCGCAAGAAATATGAACGCAGTAGACAACATAAAATTCCGAGGATATTTTCGCATAATCCGTTAATTTGTGTTAAAAAGTGAGCTTCACTCACCCATCACCGGAAAGCGTTTGAAAAATTAGTGTAAATACCGAAATCCATAATAGCTTAGCGCTTGTGCGGGTATTTTCATAAATATTTTCTAAGAATTAAGTCTTATTTTCCGTTATTACGAAATTTTGCACAAAAATATTACTTTATGGAAACTTAAAATGTGACGCTTAGCAATAGACAACCCACGTTTTTCTGAAAAGTTCTGGAGAAAAAAACCAAAAATCCCTACATGATATTAGAAAGATTTTTTGGGTCAGACACGACGCCCGACGATTTGGTTTTGATTACCTCCAAAAGACCCTTTATGTTTCCTTCTATACATATATATGACAGTCAGTTGAAAAATATCTTTTCTTAAAAGCCACAACCCTTCCGGAACGAAAATCTGCTTGCTTTCGTTATTTAACCGATGGTTGCATTGGAAATTACATTTTGCAAAAATGCAATTCAAAACAGCCTTTGTTTTTAATTCTTCAATAAATCTTCAAATCTTCAATAAATACTTCTAGACTGTAGGTATTTAAGACTTATCTCAAAAAGAAATCAAGCTGGCTTTTTATACGTTATTCGCCGCCACGATGTCGGAGGTGTACAAATCTTAGGAGAAGGTTTCTGGAACCCTAGGAAGTGTGTATATTCTTGATCAATCGAAAATTCTGAACTTATCTAAACAGGTATGGCCATCTTTCCTTCTATTCGTGCAGTCGTTGTAAGCGTTTTTCCGTTCGCAAACGTTAAGAGAGGTGTTGGCCAAAAAAAAGAAAAAAAAAAACAAAAACATTGCAAGGTTTTTGTTATAAATTTAGGTGAAAAGCGGCCCAATTGTGCCTTCAAAAACACAACAAAACGAACTCGCGTTGCTCGTTACTCATAAACTAAAACAGAGACAAGTATAACGATTTTTCCACCTCGTCTATGGAGAGTGGGGTCTGCATAACAATAGAAAAAAATGTACTGCGGCGAAAATGCCGTTTTGCTCGTTTTCATTTTTGATTTTTTCTCATTGTGCTGATGGACATAAAAGATATGACTACATCCAAATATAATTCTATTTATTTTCTTGTCCTTCGGTCATTTCAGATGACTAACAAATAACTAAGAAGTGCATTATGACCAGAGACATATAAATCAAATACGAACCTGTTGATTATTTGTCGTAACTTTTTCAAAATATATGGTCATCAAATAAGCGTTTTTTTTTTAAACTTTTGAAAGCTATTAACATGAATTTTATATATTTTAAATCTTGTTTCATGCCATTTTTATTTAAAAATGTTTTTATGTATGTGACTCTGTGTGGGCTTCTGTGAAATTTTAATCTTGGAACACAATTTTTTACCATTTTCTCAAGTAAATCTGCTCTCACTTCACCAATAAGATGAATAATATTAGTGCGTAAGGTCATTGAGAGTTCGTGATTTGTTGGAGTAAGCCCATGCGTCAACGTAGCCTGGAACTAAAAAGCCCAATGGAGTTATATCGCATGATCTTCGTGGCAAGCTCACATAGGCATTTATGCAGATTACACGATCATTGAACTTTTTCCCTAGTGAATAGTCCTTGTTCCGAAACGCGTGACAAACTCCAACATTTTGTTGAAGCTACATATCGTTCAAATCGAGATCATCTAATTTTTCCCACAAAAATCCGTTACCATGTTTCCCTAGCGCTCTCCATTGACTGTAACTGCGATGTTATTTTCACTTTCAAAAATGATATTTCTATCCCATCAACCACACCCCAAATTTTATTTGTATACGTGTATACGTGTATACGTTTAGGAATATCACATGCATTTCTTTACACCAAATGGGCAATAAGTCCTATTTACGAAGTCATTTAAGTAAATATGACCTTCATCCGACGTTCATTAAACGTGAGCACCTTGTTTTTAGGTATACATATTCCACAAATAACGGCAAGGCCCAAGTAAAACGTTGAAAAAACAATTTGGTCCAAATTTCGATCGTAAATGCGTTTTATTTACGTTAACTTTCGGAAACACAAAATGGATGACCCTATGTTTAAAAGACGATATCAAATAATTCAAAAATATTTTTTTTTATATATGTTTTCAAAGATGAAGAAAAAGTGAATTCTCTTTATATAAAACAAACATTATATAAAAAGATATAATAAAATACGAGTCAGATTACTTAAGCCAGCATACATTATTCATGCATATAAACATTTATTATACATATGCAGTACGTACATGTGTTAACCTTTTATACCCATCAGCGAAGGATGAGGAGCATAATCACTTTGTTAAAACGTTTGCAACGCCTAGAAGGAAGCATCACAGAGCCCAGAGATATATACACATTCTTGATCAGCATCCAATTCCGAATCAATTTAAGTATGTCTGTCTGCCCACCTGTCCAATGTCTACTGCTAAAAATTCTCCTGGCCGCACTTCAACGACTTTAAATTTGGCAGAAATATTGAAAGTTCTTTCACGCAGATTGGTATTGCAAATGCGCCAAATCGGTCGAAGTACCACTACTATAGTACTACGTAAAGTGAAGACACCTCTCTTTGGAAATATTTCAACGTATACTCTATGGACGATGCTGCCGCACCTCCAAACAAATAGAAAAAATCGGCCACGACTACTCAATTTGATAGTGAGTCATAATTTCAGATTTTTTCAAAACCTTCATAACGTTAACCTGCAAGCTCCAAACACTCCATAAAGTAGGTAAGTTATTGGACAGTTTTAAATTTGGAGTGCAGCTAAGTAAGTCCGTCCGTTCACTTGTTCATTTGTTCGTTTGCGCAAACGTGTAGTATCTGTGATACACTACGCTACGCTACGCTACCAAAACTACAAACTGGCAAGAGAATTTGAAAAGTACCTATACGCTTCAATGAACACGCCCACACGCCTTTGTAACAAGAACTATGGAGTCTTTTGCTTTCCGTGTTTTTCGCTTGTTGCGTGAAACACCATATAAATCTCCGTTTTTAGTCTCAAAATAGAAAAGATCAGCCGTGTCCACCGAAAAAAATTAGTTCTTTTCTTTTTTTTTAAAGATCATGATGGGTATGAGAGATTCGCTAACGACCTAATATAATTTTCTTAGTTGTTTCTTTTCTCTTTTATTTTAGATGTTATTTAAAATAAATTTACATGTAAATGCCAGAGATCCAGTTAAGGGTCTCCTAAAAATGTTGATTAAATATGTTAGAAGGCTTTCGTTTAAGTCTGGTTTTATTCAGTTCTTTTGTCTGTTTTTTTTGTAAAATAAAAAAAGAGAATTATGCAAACATATGTTGAGAATATTAAAATTCATAACACTCAAGTGACATAGACACTCATCCAATGTTAAAAATGCACTAAGTAAAAGTGAATAAGCGTTTGTGTTTGTGTGTAAATGTTCACATAGATTAAAAAAATATATTTCTATTTAAATATTTAAAAAGCGGACAAAAACGAATTTTAAAAACATTACAAATAATTCATAATCATATAATAAGCTACATAACAATTACTTTAATCCATATTTTTATATCAAAAGGAAAAATTTAATAAATATTCAATGTGTGTATACCGGACGTAACGACATATGAAATAATTTAATGTGATCTTGGTAAAACTTAAGTTATCATATATTTCTTCTCAAATCCTCCATTTATTTGGAATGGATATGGAATTCATAAGTCGGAAAATTTAAACAGAGAATATTCTCTAAAATTATAATTTACTAAACGTCTTTGGAGGCGTCACTCTTCAAAAGCATTTACTTATTATTATTATGTATTTGGAATAGAAATTAGTTCGGTTCGCTTTTTAAGAGAGAGTGTAGGCAGTAATGTAGGGTATTGTATAAAATTGTGACTTCTGCACTTGAAAGTACTGTCTGTAAGCTATAGGCAAATGTATAAATCTTCACACTAAAGCGTAGACAACATAGTTTCTTGGGAAACTTAGCTTTTCTTACTAAGTGCGATGGATAGTGCGGCTAAGGCCTTATGAATTTCAATAGCGCATGCGTTACAATATGGGGAGCCTGAGAAAGCTTGACGCTGACTTAACGGCGCGTTAAGTCGCGTCGCATTAACATCGACGATAAACCTGAGTATCCATGACGTCACCATCTGTGAGTCTTCAGTTTGAAAGAATTCGGCTGCATATAAGAAAACTAGCTCAACGTCAAACGTAGCTTTGCAATTCCTTCCTGGAATATCTTGCTCTTCTGTTATCAGCAATTAATAGATGGCCGACTTATTGTTTGCTCGAAAGCTGCTCCGCTTCGTATGATGATACCCGAATATAAGCATATACGATATTTTTTTCGCGATTGAATTCGGAAAGTGGGGTGAGACGAGAAGGAGGTAAAAAACAAATAGTATGAGCAATACTTTCATTCACTCATTTAGTTCGGCAACACATTCATTTTGAACCACAAAAAATGGACTGAACTAATGTATATTCCTAAGGTATGGAAGTGGGTTTAGAATAGAGTCAATTTTAAATCGACTAATAAGTTACTTGTGGAAGTACTGAGCACAGTCTGTACGTAATGTATGCGTATACTGGGACAGCATTATTATATGACGGATGGAAATCTAAAGAGAGGGTTTTTGCAATTTTTGGAATAAATTTGATGCTTACTCTATCCTGCCCGTTTCAGCTATGGATGCAGTTCTTAGTCATCGCCTTATTAATATGGACAAACAGAAGTGTTGCATGTTTTTATGGTTTAATGTCTCAAGCATATCATACTTAACGTGTTCGCGGAGAGTTCAGTGACATCCAAGAACTGAGAACCAGTTTGTTTTGAAACTAGTTTTGATATCCAAAATCTGGTTACACAAATTTTCTAAGCGTAGCTAGGAGATCATCTCTTAACTATTATATATATACAACCAATGCTTTAGTTCATACGTATTCACATTTTTCAACTGGTATCGAGTACATGCTATAGCATGCATGTAAGAAAAAAGTGAAAAAAAGGAAATGAGAGAGAATATCTTTCCTCTTTCCAATGTACAGAAATGTATGCAATTAAAGACACTTATAATAATTAAAAGCCCTCAGATTTATATAAAAATAAAAGGAAAATTGGAAAAGCATTCATTTTCATTGCAACGCAAAATGACATAAATGCTATGTTAAGATATGAAGATTTCAATATTTAACACTCACTTTATTTAAAATAATTAAAAAATAATTGGGTTAGTGAATGCAAGGCTTGAACAGAGTCTTTAAAACTTTTGACTCGCGGTACTCCCACGTCAAAGAAAATCAACTTAGTTGAAAGAAATTTATTTCACTCAATTGGAGTGTAAACAGAAGAATTGATATTCGCTTGACCGCTTTTAAGTTTTAGTTAATTTAACGTGACTCCTGAAAGAAATCTGAAATATTTCGATTTTGAAGTTAACAACGAAACGAAACCGTTTAAAATTTGTTTTTCTCTGAAGAAAGAAAACAGAAAGGAAATGAAAACAAAAACAAAAACTGATGGCAACTTTTCCATCATTTTCAATTCATTTCCCATGTACGGTCTGATAAAATAACAAACGAAAAGTGACATCGACAATTTTCTTTTTTTTTCTTGCACAATCGCTTCAGGAAGATGTCAACAGCTTATATTTTAAAGGTTAAAATAAGTAAATTATGGAAGCTACACTTGAGCCCGCTGATGTTGAAAAGAAATTTACCTTCGCGCAATCAATTGGATACATTCAAAAAGGATATGCTCGGCCCGGTCGATCCAGCGGAAATGAAAGCACTGTTTAAAGAAGCGCTAAAGAAAAACTCCGACGAGGATACAGGAATAGAGATCGGTTTGGATGTTTGTTTACATTCACCTTTGGGTGTCGTTTATACACCACCTACCTGGAAGCGTACTATTACAAGCGAGGACTTTATTATCGTTTCAGATGTGCGTACTTTGAGTCCAGTAGCTTTTACCCGGCGTTCGCAGATGTCTGGTCATTCTCTTATGGAAAAAGGAGCCGAACTTAAGGTTAACATTGCGAGCACTTCAGCAAACGAGGCTGGCTTAGACGATAATTTGCAAGTTGGTGCACCCATACCTTTGAATGTTGGTAAACTTTGCGTGGATGCAATGTGCCGGACAGAATACTGATAGATGATGGTAGAGAAAGCCTTAATAGGTAGAAGTAGCAGAAGACGTCTAGCCACTCCGGTCTTATTCACTTGCCATTAGATTAGAATTTTCGGCCAATACACTTTATTTGGAAAATGTAATTGTTTTGGAGCCCTTCGATAACAAGAAAAAAATATACAAAAAAATTTAATTATTTGCTTAGCAGCGCATTAAATACAAAACTTCGAAAGTTTTTGTTTGTTGTGTCAAAAACGAAAGTATTCAATAGAATAGCTAAAGAATTCTCATAACTCTACATAGAGAGTGTGAATAAATTCGTTGCTATAGTGATCCTGTTCACATGTAAGTTTTTTACAAAACTGGTGATGCTCTTCATCGTGCAAGGGGAATGCTATCCCCATCACGAAATAGTTGTTTAAATATAACAATATTTGAAAAATTTATAGGTCCGTAAGCATATGTGTAAATTCATATCCATTAGTGCGTAAGGAAAGGTGAGAGCGAATTTAGGTGAATTTTTTTTTAAACAAACTTATTAATGGCTACAGGCTTCATTACGTTTATTACAACCTTACACATATGTACTTAAAGTACACATAAATATGCAGATTTAGTGCTCAAGGAAAGCGTAGGGTATAAAAGAAACTGAAGTTTTGCATATCCTCTAGATTTTTATTAAATTAAAACGATTTGCATATAAAGCGAAACCGAGCATATGAAATAAATAAATAAAAAATTATGTGGAAGTTGTAATATCGCTATAGTGAGCTTACAGCGTATTATAGACACTCAACCAACGCAGTCTAATGTGGTGCAAGAAAACAATAGCAGAGTGCAGTATTTACAGTCGAAGGCGACACACACACGGTTGATAACACCGATTAGCGAGCGCATACATTAAGTAGACTTCAATAATTACCGTAATCTATTTCTGTCAAATCAAAAGGAGCAAATTAGTTGCACGAAACGTTTTAAAAAACGGACAAAATTTGAAAGAGTTAATCATTACACTGCTTGGCTGGAGAAGAATCAAGTGCTGGTGTAATCACTTCAAGCGACCTGGGCTACCGCATAGCCAACTAGTTAAGAAGCACGGCTATCATGCCAGCATAGTCGCGTAGACCACTTCATAATCTTCTTCTTCTTCTTTTTTCAGACAGAAGAATTGCTGATTGGCTATATAAGTCCCAAACTACCGCCACATATTTCCCAGGTGGCGTGTATTGGCTTGCTACTCCTCTTCCTTTCCTCTTGCGTCCCCACAATCTTCACCGCGTCACGCGCGTAGGCGAGGAAATCTAGGATCATGCTCGTAGGTTGGGTGAAGTTACTATGGTTTCATAAATCCTCGTAACCATTAATCGGTCATAATCCGACGTCCGCTTGGGATACCTATGTCATCAGTTTAGAAATGCGACAGTGTGCAGCAATATATTTTAAACTTTCCCGGACTTGCCAGGCTGGCAACTAAATCCATGTCCATTTTAATACGTTACAGATGAATATCGATGAAATGTTAAGACTATGAAGAGTGTCGTTGTAGACATCACAAATGACAATTTTTATATTTAAAACAAGTCCGAGAAGGTAGACCTTTTCCAGAATGTATCGAAAAAAGTATATAAGAGAAACGAGTTATCTTCACCTTTAACAACTTAACTTTTATTAAGCATTGAAAGCATTAAATTTATTTATTTTAATTTTGACATATTTTATATACGTGAACATAGATAAGTACGGGCTGTTAGCTCTTCACAGAGATTGTGGCCATCTTCCGCGATGCACATATTTTGGATCATCTAACGTATATCAAGGTATATATAACAAACGAACTTGTGCTACTTAAAAACTTCCAGCGCACTATCAATATAGAGAATACTCGACCCACAAGTATTTCAGAAAAGGGTAGCGAAGTTTCTTTTTGTCAATATCTTGTGTTGTTTATTCTTTAATGCGGTGGTTTCTTTCTTCTTTTGTTGTTTGTTTCCGCTCTTGTTTTTTTTTTTTTTTTTTTTGTTTTTATTTATTATAATAATAATAATAATACTTTGTAGGAAAAAACGAAAACTCTTAAACTTTTACATGGGGGAAAATCGAATGAATTCATTTCTTTTATGTAATTATTTCTATATACGATATATACGCATGTGTGTGGTGATGCAAAAATTGTACTTTATAGTAGCGGATTTATTAAAACATTTTTATACGGTCTCACACGGTACAGAAAAGTTGGAATGCTTTCTGGTACGGTGGATATAAAATACAAAAACAAGAAACTTGTAAGCATGGAGTCTTATCCTATATGCAAACAATGTAAACTAAACTTAATACTTAAAAGGTAATACTCACAATAACTGTTATCTGTATGCGGGACAGACGTTTCGTCGGAAGAAAGAACATAAAAATAATAATAAAAAAAAAAAACATTAAGAGAACAGAAAACAAATATTAAAAAGTAAAAGCATTTGAAATGCTTTAAACGTATTTCATATTGCATACGTGCCTATATGATGCCAGAGTATGCTAAAACATAAATATGTAAAGTAAACGCAGTAGCTAGAATGCTTCAAGTCAAGCACATGTACGTTTCGCTTTAAAAACTTTGCATTTGCTTTAATAATGCAATAAAAATGATGATAATAAAGAGATGGGCTGAAAATACGTTATAGTAACAGTCTTAAGATCATCTGAACGAGGGCAGCCAATAAGAGAATGAGGAATGAGAGAAAGAGCTACACCAATTTCTCGTGCAAAAGTATTTTTCAACTATCCCCACAGAATCATGCCATCAAGTCCCTACAACGTGATTAATTCGCGCAAACGGCCTGCCACTAGACATAGGTAAATAAGATAAGGGTCGGGTGTTCACGAATTCAAACCTCAAAATCATCGGCAAGTCCGTCTCCAGTCATTAAAGGCTTTGAGTACACATTGAATAGGCTGCGGCCAGTCCATATATGTTGCTCTTTCTCTCTAAGTGATTGGCCATACAAAAAAAAAAGGCGGCACCATTAAGTCCTACTGCTTTAAGGGAGACCGTGTTATGTGAAACTTAGCATGAATTCAACTCAAGAAATGCGTTCTACGGAAATGTCGTTGACACTGGACACTGGAGTATTAAGACAAATCAGATTAAATTATACCACGTCATATGAAAACCAATGTCGCTTTTTATCGAAACTCTGTTATATGGAGCTCAGAACTAACACAAATTAAATGAATTCATTTCTCTTTATAAAAAAAAAATGTTTTATTGTTTACCCGCGTTTACGGAAGTTCCCTGATAATTGGAATTGGAAATAACCCATAAACGGCAACAACACATATTCAATAAGTGCAGCCATAGATAAATTGCTCGATTCAGTTGTTTGGTGTGTTCTTCGTATGTCCTTGTAGGAAAACTACCAAGTAGTGCGAGAGTTTCAATTTTCGCTTCGCTTTATATGGAAATCGCGTTATGAAAACCGCGCGTTATAAGAGACTTCGATATATATGCATATACTTTCATTTCCTTAAAATACAAAATTTTTTTTTAAAATTATTTCTGCTTTTCGTAACACATTTTAACACCACGATATATATTTTTATAAATATTCATCGCACATATTTGCATTCATGGCATTCATTTCATCTACTCACACTTACGGCTGACAACCTTTTATGCCCTTTACATGAAAAATGCATAAAAGAAATTTTAACACGCTTTTAAATTGTTGTTTTTAAAAGAAAAAGAATATTTGTTTGGTATTATCTTATTTCAGAAAAAAAATTTGTAAATGCTCTTTAAATTTTCTCTTAACTCCTTTTATAAGGAGAAAATTAAAAAAAAGTATATATTTTCAAAAAAGGTTTCCGTAAGTAATTCAAAAGACGAAAATTAAAACATTGTCTACTACAGCGCCGCAAAGATTACTTCTTGACCATGAGAACACAAAACGAACAGATGGACACGCAAATTAAAAGCGACGCAGAAAATGGTCCTGCATCGGCCGGTATAACAAAATGTGCGCCTACCCAAGTTGCTCTGGTCGTTTTATTATTATTATTTTTATTACCAATTTTGCCAGAAAAATCAAGTGCAAGTCTAAAGTCTTAAAGCACAAGTGTCTAAAGCTGTCGGCTTTAAAGAAAACCATTGAGTTGCTAGTCGAGATCCTACCTAGTTTGATCCTACTAGGTGACTAAGGCGAATTCCACGTACACTTAATGTACCCTTTCACCGTAAGCGGAGTAAGGAATAAAAAATGGTTATAAAGCGCACAAAGTTCGAATGTATTTTTGATACCCTATATTTGTATACATGGACCTTTAAATATTCCTAATCGGCTGTTCCCTGCTTGGTCTAGTTTGCGGGGTACCGTTGACATATACGTATTTGTACCGTTATGGGTCGTGTTGACCTACAACTTTTAATCGAATCACTTTAATCCAGAAAATAATGGTAAGAAGCTTTTGAGATAACCGTTTGTTGGGGCATTAAGAATATGAGGTTCAAAAATGGGCGTGATCCATAAATATTCTCGCCTACATTATGCAAGAAATGATCCCAAAAAACATTAAAATTTTTTTCATGTTTCTTCATGGAAGCCCGCATATTGGAGGATGCCCAAAGCATCACATTGCGGTATCCAAAATTAGCAAATTTAATCGCCATAAAAAACTAGATATTAGATTTTCTTTGCATATGAAGGTTTGTTTTTCACGATAAACTCCGTGTACGTTAGGATCTTAAAAACACACCTACCTAATTTTTTTTTGCTAAATTACTACTATGGGCAAATTTTCATCGTAAAATAGCACAACTTCAACCTTTTTCTTACGCTTAAGCGCTTACTACTCATGAGAAATCTTATACGGAGTAGGGACTTGTGGTACAAGACTGTAGGGATATATGTAATGCGGTACATTAAAGTCACCCAACACTATGATCATATCAGCAGGTTTCGATGTTTCGGCCACACCGCAAATAATGGCAGAATGTTGCTTATAACTGGGAATATGCTCGTTTAGTGGAATATAGGAAAGGGTTATATATAAATGTTTGTTACACGCTTTCACACAAGTGGCAATACATTCCACGTGGGGAGGAGTTGGAAATTCAAATGAGTAGAATGGAAAATCAACAGATACGACAATTAGAACAACACCACTAGTACGACCTAATCGATCTTTTAAGCCGGCTTAAACTAGGTTTCAGTAAAAGGGAAACAGCAGAACTCAGTGATCACTGAATTTAGGCAGGTAGACCGAATTTTGGAGTGAACACCGCCAACATTTTGGTAGGTAATAGTTACTGGATCTGCGGAAACATTCACTTTCTTTCAGATGGAGAAACTATAGAATTAGTGTTACGAAACGTGTCCCGCGAAGTAAATTCCTTTATTAAGGATCCTAGTGGCCACACATGTTTATTTAACAAAATATCAGTATTTTCCGACGGAAATAAAATCTTAAAGGCAGAGATAGCTCTAGTTCGGGAATTTACAAATGCTACCACGATTAACAGATGAAGCTTTTTATGTGATCACTTGAGGTGTCCGACTCCAGTCTTGACAAGAATATTGCTTTTCGGGGGGACCTACTATCAAGCATATAAAATCCGTATTAGAAAGATTAGTGTTTGAAGTATTAAGAGAAAGATTTAATATTTTTGTTTATATTTTTCTGAGGCTTAGATTGAATGTGACTTTCAGGAGGAGGGAGACTCGAGGAGAATTGCTGGAATTACTACTTGTACCAGCTAAATTTTTGATGGGAACGATATTGATGTTATTTGAAGGCAAGCCTGAAGCACTTTCACTTTGCCGATGACAGGTCCATAAGTAGCGTCGACGCCGGTAAGGGAGAGGGTAGGCATATGTTTGCATGGGCAGACACACATATGCGAAGTAGGAAGTGAAGGACAGCAAGCTACAAATTGGTCTTTTACGTGTTGGAGTATAAGATGTGTGCTCTAAGTAGCGGCAACCATCGAACATAGCTCTAACTTTTTCAAATTTTCCGCATTCTTCCGAGTTCTTTACTTATTTGAGGAAAACCATTCTTTATCTCGATGAAAAGTTTATAGAAACTCAGTCCTCCTTACCTCGCACCATGGTCAACGTAGTCCTTTCGAGAAATCCAAGACTGCGTCTTCAGTACGGCAGTAATTCCTGCAAATTTCGCGCAATCGTAACGCTCGCAAAGCCAGAAACTGATGAATCGATCAGATTAAAGACTTATTTTGACTCGACATGGTATATGTAAACAATCTGTGTTGAAAAGCAACAGGCAAAATAGAATTTATGAATAGGGAAAAACAAGAAAATTTATCGCGTATAAACGAAGTTCTGTTAGCACGATAAGTTCGCACTATTAAAAACACAGCAAACGACGCAAAGCAACGCAGATGTTTGAAAAGCAACGGAAAGCAAAAAACCAGAAAGACGCTTTTTTGCAGAGAGCACCAAGTACTGACCACAAAAACCATAATGATATCCATATATAGACTATAAATTAAAAGCAAAATCCAATATATTTCAATATATAAAGTAATTTATACAACGGTTTTATAATTGTTTAGGCTTTAAGGCCGTTTAAAACGCACCGTTTGTACGCACAAGGTAAAAAATACGACCGAAACGCGCGGTCGCCAAACTGTAACGCGGCGAATAGGTGTATTTATTATAATACACATTGGAAGCTGAACGAAAGGATCTTCACTGTAGCGTTCATTGCATTAAAAAGTCAGCCTAAATATCATATTTTCGTCCCCTGCAAAAAATTCATAGATATGAAAAAACGTATCTGAATTGGATTCGAATATGTTAAGTCTCAAACGATCAAAATAAACAAAAAACAAAAGACTGCATATAGATATGTGACTTCTAACCTCAAAGGAATTAAAAAAAAGGAAAATTACTTGCGGGCATGCAAGCCTTATATCTTTGAGGTCGAAAATTAAGCCGAATATTTTAGTTTTGCTTAGTTCTTTTTGTAAGGATTTGGTTGTAAATCTCTTTGTTTTTTTTTTTTTTTGTCTTCTTTTCAGGCTTATATTCCATTTGATTGGTTTCGATGAATTTAATCTTTTTTTTTTTGTCTGACGAAAGGCAATTTTCAGTACGAATTGAATCCTTTGAGATATTATTTACGTTATGTAAGTAACTAACTAGCTATTCAAACACACATATGGAACTATGTAAAAAAAAAATAAATAAAAATTGTTTCTTAGTCAAACTCTCAATAAATAAATAACTAAATAATATATGGAAATTTTATTTATTTTTTTTTATATAAAAAGTATTACAACCATAGTCAGCTTGATCGGTTTATTTTGGAAAATTTTTTATGAAAGATTTAAGGAATTAAAGTATGGTGAACATTAAAAAGGTTGCCTTGAAAATTGTTTGATAAAATAATAAGGAAAAGTAAATAAAACTGCACCTAACACAAGAGAGTATATTGACCTTTTTTATTGCCTTTGAGAACTTTAGAAGTACGCAACGAATACCACACTAAATCAACGTGTATATGCAGACCTCATAAGCTTGACAGTGCAAAGCTGTACTTAACCCAAGAGAGTATATTGGGCTTTAAATATTGGCCTTTGAAAAATTTAAAAATATGCAACGAATGTCACATGAGCATATCGTGTATATTTCAGGCCTCATAAGCATCGCAATTTTGAGTCTAAACTAGCTGACATATTTCCAAGATTTTAATTCATTAAGTTTTCATATTATCCGTTGCTAGAATCCTTGTGCAAAGTTTAGATCTCGTAAAAGTTTGGACCGAGCAAATTGAATTGAATTTATTGCGTAGAGGACGTTACAAACAAACCTCTTATTTTCGTACAATATCGATAAGTGAATTTGTCTGAAGTATAATCTGTTTATATATGTAGATGAAGAGGTTTTGCGATTTCGATTCAAATCGCTTAGAAATTTGTCTTTGTTGGTTTTGCTTTTCCATAACGTTGCCATCCAACGAACTAGGTCACCATAAGTGCATGCACATACGAGGATTATTGTACTTTAAGCTAATAAAAATTTCCCAGTTTTGTAGGAAAACAGAAAAAAAATCGAAAATACTTACTAAGCTCGTAATAGTTTTCAAATATTTGTTACTCTCTTTTTTTATTTTTTTTTTTATTTATTTTATTGCTTGGTATTGAATGATATTTAAGTGCCATGCATACATATGTGACTTGAGTATAACAAAATTGTCCATGAATTATATGCAAAAGAGAAGAGAATCAAAAACTATCCAAGTTTAAGTCTATTCACAATAGTTTTCCTTTTTTTCTTCCATTTTCTTTTGTCATATTTTTCTGAGAGGTGGTAAAAAATTCTTTATAAAAATCTCTTCTGACTGTGGGTTATAGCAAATGCTATAACGGTACATTATGCAGCTAATAATTCTTACATTTTCCTGTCGTCATCTCATATATATTCTAAAGTGCTTCCTTGGGGTATACAAATAAACTCTTACATCTACGCACATACAAAAAAATTTCTTATTTTTCTTTTTTGTTGTTGCTGGTTTTAACTGCCCATAAATTTCTACAAATACTATGCACATATATATGATTGTGTGTGTATTGTGAATGCTATATCAACTGTATAATAAGTAATGGTTTCTAAATGTATTTCAAGTGAACTGCAGTAAATACACATATACATGTAAAAATATATACGTATCTGCGTATGTGCGTATGCCTGTATTAAAATGTATCCATTTTCTTTTTACTTTCGCTTGTACATTGAGAAAAAGGCCGAAATAAAAGTTTATATTACTACTACATAGCATTAATAGTTTATGGTTATTTTAAACTAAATACTAAAAGAGTGGAAAGGGATCTAGTAAGAGAGCTTCGTTCTTAAATAATATACTGCGACGTATTAATGTTTATAAATAATAAACATTTGTTAAATAAATAAAACTCTCACAACCGAAGACTGCGCTATATTTCAAGCTATGAACCCTGCTCATAAAACAGACTCAACACCGGCCTTTGCTAAAATCTATCCGAAATCCCTCGACTTCGAGCGGGAGCACCGTTGACAACTTAAGAAATACTATCACAACATGGAGAGATAAAATTAAACCGCTTTTTGTACCTCGTCATATCAGTTTATTGGGACATGAGCAACCTGATCGAAGCCTGCTATTTTTGCACCTTTCTAATTATGGACGATATCATGGAAAAATTCGACCTTCAAAGATACATTGGGAGGAAAGCTCTACTGAAAATTATGGGAGCAAATCTACAATAACATCCCCAGAGCGACCGAAACATCCTCCGTTAACCTTCACTTAATCCCTCTGTTATATCCAACGAACACAACGAAGACAAAATCAATTTCAAACATTTGCGATAATTTGCGCCTTGGCCACACACATAAAACACACCTAAGGATCCTTAAGAAGCGTTCTCCTCTAACCTGGAGTTGTGGACAGCTTCTTACAAAAAAGCACATTCTCTGTGACTGCCTAAACTTTTCCTTTATCGGCACCAGAATGCAATATAAATTCGGTTTGCTACTTTGTTTCAGCTGCTGGGCTCCATATTTAATTTTTGTTTCTCTAAAATAGAGCCGATGTCCTAATGCCCAATTTGTGTTACCTTTAGTCTAAGAATTTATTTCGTTAGTCTAAAAATGTTATAGTAATGAGTAATAAATAATAAATAATAAATAATAAATAAATTAATTAATCAATAATTAAATACGATCTTAAGGTAAATACAAAAAAATTATACGTGTGACTATATATAAAATAATTAATAACAAATATTTAAAAATACCTTTACATAAATATGGCGTAGTACTAAAGTAAGTAGCCCCGATAAACATTTGGTCGAAATATTGGATGGATATTTACTTAGGCTAAGTAAGTTATCATTCAAAACCTTTCGGAAACTTTGGTCGCCAAATCGATACTTTGTAAGCGACAATAGGTAGATGATTGTTCCAAGTGCAACATTGATTGCCGAAAATTTACTTCGCTTCTTTTTTAAATCTCGGACTATATATCGCGGATACCGTTATCAGTACACCCAAAATCTTAAATTTTTAATTCCTTTGGTAGATTAATGTCAAATATCTGTTCTTTTCATTAGTGACAGTAATTACAAATGTGGCCGAGGGTCGGAAGAGATTAATTTCCCATTTAATATTATGGCTTTTAATACACACATACGTGATCAATACATGAATTTTGCAAAGATACGTGTGTTTTGCAAAGAGCCCGAATAAGAATTAATTTTAAAAAAAATTCCCTTCTTTGCAATAAAGTTAAAGATTAAAACATAACAACAAGATTTATTTTCTTGCAAAAATATTCTTTATTGAGTTTCCCTTCATTTTTACTTTTTTTCCTGTAATCCAGAACTAAAAGCCAATATAATGGGGCCGACGGATTTGTATGTAAAAAGTGGCAGCGACATTAATTTGACGTGCAAAATATTGCAGGGACCGCATGAATTGGGCAACATATTCTGGTATAAAGGTAAGAAGAAAAGTAAAATAACAGAGAATTCAATTAAAGCCTTAACTACATACGGAAGAAGAAGTAAAAAAACGAATAAAATATTTTCCATTAAACGTTGCTCTCGGATAATTGATGCATTAATTTGATTGTGGTTTCGCTTTTTAAAAACTCATGCGAACAAATAACATACTGTTGTTACTTTCATTTCCTCCGATTCCGATAAAGGTTTTCTTTTTTCTATACTCTTCACCGAAAGATGATGGGTATATTCATTTTGTCAAGACGCTTGCAACACGGAGATTCTGCAAAGCGTATACATTCTTGATCGGTATCACATTCTGAATCGATTTAAGCATGCTCACATGTCCGTCCGTAATGTTTGTTGTATAAATTTCCCCGGCCGCAAAAATGAAGCAAGCGATTTGAAGCCTATCAAAAACCTTGGTACACCTACAGAACCATGTAAGGTGAGAACACTTCTGTTTTTGAAGAGGAATATAAAATTGGTTTTCTCCTCATTACTTATAAATTACGGCAGATAAATTTGCAAAACTTCGGGCAGAATTTTTATTACCTGTACAAAACCGAGAAAATTTACCCCGCCTACCCAATATTACAGTGTACCAAAAATGTAATTTTTTTAAAATACTATTATAGCGCGTGGTCTGTTTGACTATCCATCTGTCCGTTTGCCCAACCGTTTGGTAACTGTGGTAAATATTCTCCCGCTCGCAAATAAGAAATATTTGCCTACAAATTTCCGAAAGAATTTGGAAATGACCTAAACTTTTCAGAAAACACGCCTTAAACGCCCACACATCTGTGCGACAAAGACTTTTATGTTGAAAATAGAAAAAATCAGCCGCCCCTACTCCATAATATAGAGCATGAAAATTTAGTTCTGTTTTAGGATAACAGTGACAGGTATTAAAGAGTCGGTCGCGACCGAATACAATTTTCTCACCTTTCTTTTTTCTCTTTTCGATATTCTACATCTTTTGCTCTTCTCTACGTATTAATTATTAATAGGTAATGAGATTATTGATATGACAGCGAACCAAAATGAAATTGATAGCGGGACCCGTATCAGCGTTGAAAACGATTGGACAGATGGTTTAACGTCGAGGTAATTTCGTAAATGCTTTTCTGTTTATCTTCTTTGTTAATAAGCTTTCGTCATTAACGAGTGTGTTTTTCAGTTCTTTTTTATATTTATTAACCTTTTCTTTTTTTTACATGACAGATTAAAAATACGTCGTGCTTTATCCAGTGACACCGGCAATTATACGTGCGTACCAACGATAGCTAAATCATCCAGCGTTTACGCTCACGTAATTATTGGTAAGTTCAATGAAAAGATGTAATACAAAAGGTTCATTAATAAAAACAAACATAAAAAAATTTAATTTTATTCTCGGATAACAATGTTAATTTTTGAAAATTTTTGGAATAACTATGAACGGTACTAATGAAAACCATTAACAAACGCTTGAGCATAGAAAATGGCCTAATTAAAAGCTTTCGTTTTTTCATTTTAATGCAAATACTAAGAGACGTACAATTTGAAGCAAGCCTATGAGGGGCAGCCTGTGTTGTTGTGTACATAGGGCGAAAAGGCCGCTATGTTCACATCAATCCACATCAATTATTCCATTACAACTACAGGATCAACGGCAACAGTCACTATGCGAACATTTTATGCCTTATTATGGTCATCGTGGTAGCGTCATAAGTAATTAGGAAACGCAACGATGGCAAACCGTTCTAGTTCTCCTAGTTTCTCCACACCCCACCTATCACATACTGCCGATCAGCAATCATAATTCACCATGTGATGATGAATCGTTTTGGATTTACCTGAGGAACGTATGTCCGCAGGTCAAAAAGAATTTATGTAAAGTTCTAAAGTTGAGGGAAATTTGCACATATTCACCCAAAGTCTCAACAAGGTAATGCTGAACTTTTGTGGATTAAATTATCCAATCTTTTGAATAGCGTACCTCAGGGGGCCGCAACAAATGTGGAAGATCGGAAAAAGACACTCGACACGTGGTTTTTCAGAATCTTTAGGTACGCCCGTTATAACACAAAACTGTCCAGTACTGCTGCCCAAAATCCCAAAAATTATAAAACATTAACACACTCATAAGAGCCTCGCACCTGCATATTTTAATAAGAAAACTGAAATGTTTAGCAATTCGGATGAAACCCAATCCGATTATGATGACTGATTCATCGCTAAAAAAAAAAATATAAAAAATTTTATCCGCCTCGATACTTCTCGCTTCGGGAAACGTGTATTAAGTAAGATAATCTCAAGTTTCGAGTGAATATGTCCGAAGTTATTCTCAGTTTCGAAACAAGCAAACCAAGAGAGAGAGAGAAAAAGAAGCGGATGAAAAAACGCATTGATTAGCGAACATATGCACGCATGGACGAATATTTAAACGTGGACAAAAATGTACATACTTGACAGCGTCATTAACGCATATTTCTAGATGTTCCAAACGTGACGTTGGATGTGTACATTTTGCATTTTTATACTCACCTGCGTTTTGTCAAAACGATTGCAATAGTGCGAGGGAAGCTTCAAATGTTTTATGAAATGTACATATCTTTGGGCAGCATCAAATTCTTAACTGATTTAAGAGTGTGCGCCCGTCTTTGTGAGGTGTACGGTAACATTCTCATGGTCGCAAATATGAAAAATCCGGCTTCAAATTCTGTACAGATATGGGAAAGTGTTGCACGTAGGTTGGTATTGAAAATGGGCCAAATCGGCCAAAGAACACGCCCACTACACAACGTAAACTAACAGCGGCTTTGTTTTCAAATCCAAAAAAGGAGAGATCATTTGCTCACACTACTCGTAAACTACACAAGGGATGTAACGATAAAAGTTTATACGTACATTCTGTAGGCGATTTTATAGTAACTGCACAACAATGGGAAAAATTCCACTCATCCAATATAATAAACATTGACAATCGTTTCTTTAGAAAAGTGTTGGGTGTAAAATCCGCCCTTGAGAAATTTTTTGTGGACGAATTATACCGACATCTACTGTACGTCTAACTTACTAACGTTTTTATTGCTTAATGTCCCCCATTTTTGAATGTTAGGGTCAACTTGGAATCCATGTCTACGATTTTAGAGATTGGAGCACATTTGTTGAAGAGTCGCGCTCATTCTAGTTGCCGTTCTGGTTTGTTCCCCTTCTCCTACAATGAATATTGGAAGAAATGGATGATTAGGCGAATAACGTCTGAAATATTTTATAAAATGCCCGATATTGCTCAGTGGTTCACAAGTTTTAATAATTTCTTGCGGCTCCAAGTCCTTAATGATTGGGACTCCGGCACCTGCACAGGTTGCCTTTTTCCTAGCTATTTATCATTGAACAAAACCTCACGAAATGATCTCAATCAAGATATATATTTTCAGAATCTGTGTGATTTTGTCAATGGTCTTAAAGGAAAAAAATAACACCATTGTGATGGTCGCTTGAAACTGCTCGCGGGCAGCAATTTGACACGCCTACCGTTATAAAATGCAATAGTGTTGAACAGTTTCTTTCTTAACCTTGTTCCCGCGAAGAGTATGCCTTGAGCTTGCGTACTTTAATGTTAAAAAAGCCTGCTAGTCATTATGCATCTTAAGTCCTGCCTCCTCAGATTTACATAAAAATGCCATTATGTACTAAAGAGAGAGAGAGAGAGAAAAAAAAAAGAGTTAAACAACTTCTTTTTAGAAAAATATTTTATGGGAAGTTTTTCTTCAAAGCTATTTTAAAATTTCTTTTTTTGTCGCATCAAAGTTATTTCATAGTAATATCGGCATAAGCAAAGAATGGCAATTTAGTGCCTTTTATTGGTTTGAAAGGAAAAGAACAAATCTCATCACATGATATATCTTAATGAAAATGAACGCCTGTAGGGCAAATGAAACGAAAAGAGAGAAAAAGGGAAAAGAAAATTAAAACAAGAAAACTTTTAAAAGGTATTCTGGAGAGAAAGCTTTTTTACACAATGTAATCCGCTTTTCTTTTATACTTGCAAAGCCTTAAAGCATATTATCTCGATGTGATGTTAGAGCAAACGTAATGTCATATCTTCGCAAATACTTGTGCATATAGAGACCTAAATGCTTTGCACACCATAACCATTCTATTTAACTAACCTCTAGTAAAAGTGTTGACCCCACTCTTGAAGAAATTGCTCATTTAAAAAGCAAACTTGACAAATACTTTAATAACAACAACAAGAGTAAGAAAAAGAAAGTATATGTTCGGCTAAGTACATATATATGGGAATAAGTGAATGTGTATAAGTGTGCTTTGCGATAAAGTAATGTAGAAAACTATTTTGATGTGTTTAAATAACCTGCGGGTTGTAAATTTATAAATAGAGAAAAAGCAACGAAAGCCTAAAGAAAGCACACCAACTGCCCACTTTTTAGTGCTAGTGTAGCTATTTCTATGAACATCAACAACATGGCAACACAACAGCTACTCTTTTTATAAAATACAAGGTGATCGACCATTCAAGAGCTTACTATTGTTTGTACATGCACGTATATATATACATATATATATATATAACAAATCCATGCATCTATACACACATGCATATACAACAAACAAGCCATGCCTGTGCTTATCGAAGGAACACGTATACGGTTTGTTTTATAAGGTCTTTAGTCAAGGTAAACTGTTTTCACACTACACAACACAAACAATATTATTTTTCAAGAGAAAGATTTCAACACTTGTTGTTCGTTTTTACATACGTATATATATATATATATATATATATATATATATGTATGCAAGTATGTACGTAAATCGTTGTTTATTGCTTTTGCAATGTATATAAAAGGCAAACAACATTTATATTTTGTTGCCATTCTAGAAAAAATTTAATGCTCTGACATCTCAGTTATGTTCAGAAAATAAGAGTGTGAGGGAATATAGCTTTTAAGTGAATACATAGCTTGAAGGCATTAAAAAAAGTACTTCTTTTTGAGTCAGTTTATGGAAACAGTATAAGACAAAGTCTACATGGTATGCTTTGCAAAATATAAAAAAAAAAATAAATAAATGAGAAAAAATATATAAAGAAAGTAAAAATAATATAAACATTTAAGAAGACAAAGCAATAAACGCAAGGCAAACGTTTAGAAAGCATAATTTCTTTCCAATAAAAGTCATTAATAATTTTAAATTTTTTATATACGAATAAATTTTTTTTTCCAAGTTAAACCTAATCATTCAATCATGTTAGAAGTTATTGTAATCATGGGTGGCACCAGAGCACCTTAAGGTTGTGCTAAAGTATGCAACAAACAGGAGAACTTAAGCCAGACCCACCTTTTAGTATGCTGACCGACTTGAATCACTTTATGAATCGATTTAAGCTTGTCTGCCACTCTGCCTGTCTTGTTTGCTTACCTAGAACCTAAAGGCCGCAAATTTTAGTGATACGTCATTTCGTATGTCGTATGTTGTTTTGGCCTAAGGACGAAGATTATTGAGTTTGGTTGGAACGGGACCACTTTTTCGATTACTTCCCATATAACGATTCATTTTGAATGGTCATTTTATATGAATAACTACAGGGTGATCGAAGATAGACGGTGCCTTATTTCAGTGCCTTTATTTGTTTCTAAATTTCGACCACGTCAAATGCAATGGTCGTCTATGTAAAATCAATACAATAAAAAGATATTGACGCACATGCAGTGCTTTGCGATTGCCTGATCGCCTTCTATTAGTTCGTCCGAATATATAAAAACACTACTATGGGAAATTACACAGCATAATGAATCACCTGTTGTTGATTTATTGAATTTCAGAAGATAAGGGGGTTAATTTTCATTTGTTGACAAACCAAGAATTTAATAGCTAGTTGGTATAAAGTCGAAAATATCAACAAGAATGCGATGGCAAGCTCTCTTTGAAGTATACTCAAGCAAAGATAGTGTGAATGAATCAAAGAAGTCGTGAGAACATCATAGTTAGTGGACCCTTTCTTTTTTTGTTCCAAGCTAACACGAAAAACATAGAAACGGTCACAAGTTAATGCAAGAGTTTTCAAAGATTGACTCAAGGAGTCAAGATCACTTTTAAGTTCATGCATAATATTCTAATTAATGCCATGAAACATGCCATCACTCGATGACTTCCGAAATATATATATATATATATATATACATGTTACATATATACATACATATAAAGTGGCATTTGAGGAGATTATAAAAAGATCTATAAAAAGATCTCTGCAATATGTCTGTGTTTTCATACGAAAATCGTAAAAACCTTAGACTACACAAAGGCTTCAGTATGCTGTGGTGTCCTCTCTAATTATAATTTAATATAAGTTTACTTACATTCACTTGAAGGGAAAGCCATATCCTTACATCCAAACTTATAAAACCTTTAATAGGAAAGCATGCTCTTGAATGTTCTATTAAACATAAACGTAGAATTTCTATTAACCCTGAGAATTCTCTAAGGATCCAAAGTCATCATCCTTTTTGAAATTGGCCACGTAAAGTCAATATTTGTTCCTGCATTTATTTCTACTAGTTATCAAAAATTTTCTTGTCGACAAACGAGGGGAATTATCGGCAAATTGAAAAATAATAAAATCTCACTTTTAGGCGGAAAGTACTTATGGTCATTACGGTATGGTCATTATTTAGATTTTCATTGAATTATTTCGATACAGTTTTCTTCAAACGTACGTTTTGCTTTATTAAGGAAACATTTAGTTCGGGTCTGTAAGAAACTATCCTACTATGATTTAAAGTTTAAATTGGTTTTAAAGAAATATCTTTTAGTGATATTCTTAAGCATCCTTAGAATGTTTTATGAAAATGCTTTTTTTTTCTGCCCACTTTTTATAAATTTTTCATAATTAAATTGTTCTTATATTTTATGTGTCGTCTCTTTACATTTTTTTTTATCTTTCTGGGTCTTTTCAGGTGAACATCCAGCTGCTATGCAACATAATTCAAGCAGCATGCATAAAAGTAATTTTTATTATAGTATATGTTGTATGTTGTTAATCACCATTTTAACATGTTGTTTACAACATTTCTGCAATGATGCCACCATTACCGCCACGGGCCAAAGCAGTTCAACATTACTGCTAACAACCACAGAAACAATAACACAAAGAATAGCGGTGGGAAGAGTTAAAAACTCAGTCCAACACAGACAAAACAACAAGAACAACAGCAAAGCGTTGCCCTTAGCTATATCAACATCAGTATCAACAACGGCACCGGCAATCGCAACACCAACTGAACATTACAGCAGACATAACGAATTACGTGCCCAACAAAAGCAACAACAACAACAACAACACATCGCAAGATGAAGGAGCAACTTGTTCAATGTAAAATGTTTGCAAGAGCAGCAAAAACTAACGGCACTACTGCAAGAATTACAGCAACAACATCAACAGCAGTATAAGTACCAGCAGCAAATTGTTCACCGAAAAAAATTGTTTTTAAGCTGTTTCCTGCTTTTGTTTTCGTGTTTATTTTAATACACATTTTCGTAATGCTGGTAATAAGACGGGGATTTGCTGTTTTTATTTTTTTTTCTTTTTTGTAAAACGCAAGGAAAAGAAGAAAAGCAAACATTGTTCACTTTGGTTTTTTTTTTTTAAACCATAAAATAATTAAAGGAACAAAGTAGCTTAAAACGGGGTTAATAGTCGTTTAAACAGTCATACAACTAGTACGTCAGTTAGTAAGTAAGTAAGTCACTGAGCTACGCCAGCTCAGCCATTTAGTCAGTTCACGTTGTAAATGTATATGAAAGTAAAAAACAAAAAAACAAAAAGCAAAAAAGAAAACTAAGAGAAAAACTAAAATTAAACTTTAAGAAATCCAGAGAGTTAAGTTAATATGTGCAGACATAACCATCCCTAGACCAACAAGACTACTACAATCTACACAACAACAATCGAAAAAGAGTATTTTGTAGTTAAACGAAAATTTCAACTTCTGGTCGCATTAACGTTCGTTAAATATTCCTCATCTCTTTTTTTTTTTCTTCCGCTGGTGTGAAGTTGTAAGTAATTAGCTTTAAAATTTATAAGAGGGAAGAGAAATGAAAGGCGAAAAGCAAAGAATGAACATATTTAGTGTGCAAGGTGATAAAACTAAGCCGTTCTTTATTATGCAATTTAAACATTATGTAAGCTAAACTCTTTACGAGAGAGTTAATGCCAGTTATCTATCGGTTGACGTTGCAAGGAGTCGTAAAAATTTACAAAGAAGAATAGGAAGAAAAGTAAAAACCATATTGCAACGCGGCATTAGATTGTCATTGAGTATTGTAAAGCACGATTTTAAGACGACATCAAGTAAAGGATTTTAAAATGGAGAAAAAACTCTTTTGAAAAAACTTTAGAAAATATTTATTCTCCTCTTATTTCCATAAAATATCACTTTATTGAAAAAATTTGCCAATAACATTGGTTTTTTTGTACCCTACATCACTTGTGGTGTAAGTGTGCATTGAATTTTTGCGGATCTATGCAGTCCCCAGAAGGTCTTGAGATAGACCGATCCATCTTCTAGTCGACTGATCGATTTAGAATCACTTATTTCTTGTTAGCTTGTGTGTCCCTCTGCCCGCTTTGCTTTCTTTGGTTCAACTTACAAGTCGCAATTTTTAAGATATATTGATGAAATTTGATACAGCGAACTCCGTTTTGGCCTAAGGACCCGCGCTACTAAAACTGGTTCGGATCAGACCACTTCTTCCACCTGCATAACGCTTTATCTTAAAAAGTCGCTATGTGAATAACTCTAAGGTGGTGTAAGGTATTTAATAGTGCACCGGGGCCCACTATAGTCTTCTTACTCACTTTTAAAGAAGATAAAGTAAAAAATTAATAAAACAAAAAATTAAAAAGGAAAATTATATTTGGTCGTGATCGACTCTTTTACACCTGTCACCGTTATCCTAAAAAAAACGAAATTTTCATGTTATATAATATGGAACGAGTGCGGTTGATTTTTTCTATTTGGAAAATAAAAGTATTTCTCGCACAGACTTGCGGGTGATGTAGGCGTGTTTTTTGAAAAGTTCAGGTCGTTTTCAAATTCTTTTGCGAATTTGTAGACGATATCTTCATATTCGCTAATGGGAGAATATTTACCACAGATACTACACAGTTGGGCAGACGGAAAGACTGCCCTACGCTGGATTCGTCATTTTGCTTATAATATCCAGAGATGATCATGGACAACCATATATATATATATATATATATATTCTCGATCAACTACTGTCCACTGCCGTTTTTCGTTGTTAACCACAATTGCAAGAACTGAAACAAAATGATAAGACGTGGTACTAGGGTCTAGGTCAAACTTCTAACTGAGGACGCTTTTGCGACAAACTCTTGCATTAGCGATTATGCGCCCCAAATGTGATTCTTCGAATTTTGGAAAAGTTCGGCCGTTTGCAAAGGATATATTTGATCGTGAGATTTTGTCCACAATTTCAAATTGGAGGAATACATTTCTTAAGCCACCATTGCTTTGTAGTGTTTATATCCTCGCAAATGTTTTAGTCTCTGCTTTGTCGATGTTGACTGGATGTAATGGCGGAACCAGTTTGGGACTAGCATGATAGTAGGTCAGGTTGCGATTATCATGGCAGCACAACTGATTTTTTTGCCAGTTTCCTCTGTTCTTTTTTTTTTGTAATATATTTTCGAAAGCCAGTGTGTTCCGTTCCACAGTCCGTAACCAATAGTGCCGAAGTAAATGTTGAATTTGAATTAATTTTCAAACTTTCAATTTATATAAATAAAAACGGTAAAGCTAGTTATTTATTATGGGCCTGTTAACTAATTGAGAGATACTGGGATATATTTGTACTATACTTTAGTTATACTGTAGTTTAAAAGTTACAGTTTTCCGCTTACTGCAATCATTATTGAGCGGACAGCGTCCATTTTTTTATTGAATTTCTGCATATCTCTACTAAATGTTTGTATCAAGATTTAGGTCTTACTTAACTCAAATTTAATCTGTGATCTCTAAATAAGAATGTTTTTTCTACATCAATTTTTTCGCCCCCAAACGCTTTAATACCGCCTGCAGATGGCGTACAGGTAATTTATATGTCAGACGACCATGGATAAATGGATTCAGCTTGTGCGGCGGTTCAGCTTGCATGCAATTTAGGAGGTATCCTGTGCATATTTTTGGACATCAGCCATCAGCTTACGATTGCAATGAGTAAAAAACCTCATGGTTTCTCTTATTTTATCTTATGGTTTATATTACACATATATCCTTCCTAGTTATATATCCTTGCTACTAGTGATCTCTAGGCTTAGAAAATTCTTGTGATAATTAAGTCACTTTCCCTATGAGACACATACGCTTCACTAAGCGCATGTTTTCAACTAATTCCTCATCTAAGGAATTTCCACAAAAATTTTACATAACTACTGTTCATTATAGGCGAATTTTATATGCTAATGAATCGATAACATCATCTACATTATTGTAAATTAATTTTTGGATAATATGTTGCGTTAATTGCTCAACATATCCGTATTAACACATAACATGAGTGAATGAATCAATTAAAGTAAAAATATTAACATAAATTCTAATTGCATAAATTTAGGCATTTCAGTAAATACTCTCGTGTAATACAACTATTAGCATACATTGTGTTAGCTCGGAGTTTTTTCTTTGTGTATTATAGTGTAAATCGCTACCATTAAATTGCACTGAAACAGATGTTTATAGACATAAAATATGTTCATATTTATCAAATGAATGAATGAATGACTGCACAATAATAATAATAATAATAATAATAATAATAATAATAATAAGCATAGTAACCATTATAATGCAAACAACTACGTTTACATATATGCATCGATGTATGAACAGTATTCACATCATAAACACTTATTATTATAATTTATGTTTAATTTGAATTTCAGGATTTATGACCAAGAGCGCACACGCCAAATAATAATTGAAAGTAATACGAATAACAGCAACAATAATAATAATTACGGTGTTATTAATGGTGATAATCATGGCTACATTGAAAAGGTGACAAGTGGAAATTAAAAGAAAGATTTATGTAGAAAAGGAAATGAGCTATAATTGATATTATTACACTTGAATAAGTGGATTCTGGTCTAGTTCACTGAAACAGAAACACAAGCAGAGGATATTTTATTTTCAATATCGTTACAACGCCAATTCTTTAAATTCAACTTTAAGACATTTCTACTTCCGTCCGAAAATGCGCCAGTATTAGCAAACAGATATAATTAAATATATTCATGAAAATGATTTTGATTCGATTGCCACAATAAAGCTATTTCAGTTCCTGTTGGGTTTTGCATACGTTTCTTAATAAGCCGGTAAATATTTAATAGACCCTTTACCATAACAATATAGCGCACGGATCTTAACAGTTATTGAACATATAGATTTTCAATGTACACAGAAATATGCACACTTTACGTGACCTCTGCCGGGAATTTTCATGCGTGTCTATCTAAAGAATTCCGTATTATGATGTGTAGGATGAAAAATTATAAATTGTCCACTAACTAAAGTTTGCAGTTTGTGCCAATGACAAGAGTAGTTAGATGTGATCATTTTCTTAAACATGAGTTTACAAAGCGGAAAATATTGCTATTATAAAATATTTTTATAACTTATTCACTGTAGGGCGTTATAACCTTAGATAAATTTTGCTTGTTTGAAAATTCTGTCGTTCTGTAACAACGTCGATCTCCCTTTAACTCACACATATGCATAAAGATTTATACATGTTTTGATAAGCATATATATATAGATCATAATAGTAATATTAATTTAACAAACAAAATAACATAGAAAATCATAAAGAAAATAGTAAAACAAAAGGAAAAAGGGGCAAATAAAAAAGTTAGTGTATAAATTTTTATAAAAAAAATATATATATACATCGATTATTACTAGTCGCAAAAAATGTGTAAATGTATTTTAATTTTGTTGTAAATTAATAAAACTGATTTTTAGTTTTTACCTCTTTATTTTGTTTTTTTTTTACAAAAAAAAATTTAATTTAAAATGACTAGTATAGGATTAAAATTTAAGCTCACACCTGCATACTCATTTATATATGAAAACAATCACTCATAGACGAAAACATCATTTTTTTTCTTTGCGTAAAAGTATTATTAATATTAAAAACAAAAACAAAAATAAGATAAAAATATAAAAAAAAAAAAATACGATAAATCTATAAAATAAAAACAAGAAAAACAATTACAATAAATTTCACGTATTTTAAGATAAACGAGAGAAGAAAGCAGAGGAACAAAGAAAAAACAATAGATTATATTACTAATGATAATAATAATAACGTGGTTAATAACAAAAAAGAAGAAGGGTAAGAAAACAAAAACGATATTAATAAAAAAAGCGGAAAATAATAAAATTTATGGTTTAGAAAAATTTCATTAAAGCCCAAGTGTTTTATTTGGAAAACAAGTAAGAAAGTTATATGTTCTCCCTTTGTAAGGCGGAATGTTACGTAGTACTAATGGAATGATATTTTCAACCAGGCGGTACAACCACGCACTGGCTTGAATGGTATTCATTCAATGGGATAGTTGGCAGATAAAAGAATCACACTGTACTGTCTATATGGGCTGCCTGTCGCGGGGCCTAGACCTCCTGTGCCGGGCCGATCGTTGGCCATAGTTTCCAGCTAGAAAAAGGCGAGCGATTGTCCGGTAGTGTTCTCACCATAGCTTAAAATTTTGTGTTCTTGGTTTTTACTTAAAATGATTATTTTGTAATTTTTCTTTTCTGTCGTTTATTTATTTATTTTTTTTATTGACATTTATGTTATCTCGAGGCTTTTAAGATCATCTCCTGTAATAGATTGCAATGTCTGTCGTAGGCGCAACAATAAAGCTGTTGTTAATGTTCTTGAACAATTCCAGAGAAGAGAAAAGAAAATCAAAGGTAAAGGAAATAAAAAAAATGGGACAAATAGGCCAGTACGAAAGGAAATAAAGCAAAACACCCGTACTTTCGTTCCAATATTGAGTAACTAGCTAATGTCATTATTAGTGGCATAGTGTTTGAAGGTGAGATAAGAACATGTAAGCGATTGTAACTCCTTAAGCAGGGAACTATACTCTTCTACAACTCTTACCTAAAAGCATTTGGCCAAAGAGCAAACGCGAAAGAGCGTAACGCGAAGAATCAACGGTTGGCGAATTGACCTGTTCTAAAAGTTAAGCAGCAGACTAACTTAACGAATTGCAATAATCTAGAAAACTCTGAAGATAACCTGAAATGTGGTCATACCGCCTTCATGAGAATGTATATCTGATTACACAATTACATAATAATCCCAATTTCTCCAATTTTAAGGTACTCGTCGAACTATACACTTTTAAAGCATATAGTATTATCTTATTTTGATCTCAACGGACATATAGATTTTCAAGGAGTAAAACCTTCTAAGGAAGAAATGCACCCGAGAACACAGGGAATTTATGTGCATCAAAGCATACCTTCTCATCGATAATCATTTCACGTTATTTACAATGTCCACATTGGCATCATCTACGCTTACAACAAGATCTAAATGTATATTTGGAGCCCGACAAATCATTGCATATGATTCGGATTCGTTCCCATCCAACAAGAGGTTCAGACCAAATGGCACTGCACGAAGCAAGATTAAATATATCAAATAAATCATTCGTAGACACCACGAAGAGCACAGAACCAACAATCGAGTCCTAAGGCGCGCCACTTTAATGGCTCACACTTAATAGCACCCTCAGTTACGAATTGTAAACGATTGGTAAGATACGACTCTATCGGGAGTAATATGAGCACTTTTCCAGGGCGAGAGTAACTTGGATGTAATAAAAATGTGGTTAATAATGAATAATATATGAGCATCAATTGAGGATAAAATTAACTTCAAGAAGCGAGAAGTCACACACTCTTGCCGCATTACCCTTGACTGTATGAAACGCCGCTAGGAATTCAAAACTGTCCACCCCGAAAGGAGAGCACTCACTTAAGTCTGACAGATCCTTAGAGAAGGTGATAGTCGAGAAAGCATTGATTCTATCTCAGCACTGCCTGCATTCAAATGTTGCGAGTCCTTGATCCTAAGTTGACGTAGTTTACGTGCCACTTGTCTATTATTTGAACCTCTGAAAGTTAGCAGAGTCGTGTTTCTCTTTCAATTTCTAATAATATTTTTGGCTTTATTCCTTTGCACGCAATAGATACTCTAATTATAGTAATTTATACGCCTTGTAACCTGCGCAAGAAAGGTGAAATTTGATTCCACTACTATTAAAGCAAGACCCACCGTTGACAGCAGCTCCACGTATAACCTTGGGTATAACAGTATGAATGAGGAGCAAGTTGCAATTCAAAATATTGTTCTGATTATCCCCATCCGAAGTATTGTACATACCACTAAAATCATATGCCGCAATTCTGGATCTCAGCACCCGAATATTCCAATTTACTATAATGGCTGATTCACTAATTTTCGCCCAATATTTTTCAATGGAGTGTTGCTGCATTTCATTATAAGTAGATGACCGACATGTGATTGCTGAGCGGGTCGTAAAAGTAGTGAAATAGTATATGCTAAGTGTGTCGATTTTATTGCACTTTGTATAAGGGTATCACAGTATCTTCTGTATAGGCACACAACAGCCAACTCTTAACAATTATGCTAAACATAAACTAATGATTCAGAACATGGATTAATTTCAGGTTTTGATCCACTACCGATATTAAGAAGATTTGTTGGAAAGAAACACTTCGCTTTTGGTGTATCAGTATGTTCTTGTCTTGCTTCCATTTGATGCCTGACGCTTAGACTAATACAACCAATTTTTAATGTGATAAATGGAAACGATTAATTTTCCCGGAGAGTGTGAAAGTAATTTTATGTAAAGAAGACACAGTCCGTTTCTGAATAAGGCAGTGCTGACTCGAGTGGTGGCTAAGCAATCCCTGCTATTCTGACCTTTTGCTCTGATGTAATTTATCTTGTATCTGTTGTTGATATTTTATGTATTCCGCGATGCTCGATGGCTCACGAGATGTGAAAACGCACCGTCAGCCTTAATCTCCGCCTAATGGAATATACTTTGCCGCGGGGGTAATTAGCCACCTGAGGACAAGACGAAAATATAATATTTGTGTCTATCTAAAACCTGTCTCTTTGTTTGGATAGGGCATCTCGCCCTAGAAAACAATCTCTTCCCGCCTAAGTTTCTCTTCTAACGGTGTTATCCCAGTGGTGGGTTGAGCAGTCTCCGCCACCCTGACTTCCTAAAGAATCGCCATCCTGACTTAGAGAAAAGTCCGTGTGATTGACTAAGTAGTCTCTTCTTCGACCTTCTATTTCTGACCTTGTAGTTAACCTCGTCCGTGTATCTAATTCTCGATCGTTTCGTTCATTTAGTACTTACCTCCATGTCTACTGCAAGACGCCACTGCTTCCGATACCGTTTTATACACTTTACACTGTGCCCATCTGCTGGATGGGTCAGGATTTATCTTATTGTATAGTTGTATTACAACTTCCGAGTATGTGTTCAGGCATTGCCGATATGAGTGTTTTTGGTATTATAACGTGTCCTTCTATTCAAACGTTATTATTGCACAGTACACCGCCAGTCTACTTTTAAAATACGTCGCGCAGTTAGTGGGTCGAACGGCATTAATTATTGCTTTCTATAAACTAAATGTCTTCTCAGTTGGATTTAAAGTTCTGCGTGAGCTTTACATGGCGTAACTACCGCTTTTATGTTTTCACTACAATGTATTTCATCGTTTTCTACCGAAAGACGCAAAAAGTCTTAATTGAAATTTTCTGCAGTTATTTTTGCCTCTAAGATGTTACTCTTGTCATATTTGTCAGATCCCGGCGAAATCTGGCTTTTAAAGCTGAATTTGAAGACGAAACGATTTACGCATAATTTGTGTAAAATATATAATCAATTATTACAAAACGGAACAAAAAAACACCGTACGATACTCATACAAACTTGCAATAGAGACGACTATTGCTTATAAATACCATTTATTGTCTTTTCGTTTCCCATTTTTTTGGAGACGTTATATAGAAAAACTTTGGGTGTAGGTGGTCACTAAATGAATCTTTATATTAAATCTAGTTGTCAATAAATGGCAATAAATCTTTCTTTTTCTATTCCAAAATATTTCGAAATTACTCTTTGCATATTATCATAAGCCTTCTGAGAATTTATGAAAGTAAACTTAAGAATTAGTAAAAGCATTCATATGTAAAAATTTTTTTTTTTTTTTGTAAAATTCGCAAAACTGCTTTACTGTGTTTTGACAATTCACCATGAGGTTGAATTATATTAGTTTAGGAACATGTGTATACATACAAGAGAACTGGTATATCTGTTATTTTGTATGAATGAATTCATAAATGGACACAGGCATCAATATTTGCGATTTGCTGGAAAGGCTAATAGAACTTTTATTTTAATTTCAAAATACTGAGGGACTTGGAGCACAGTTGTGCAAGCAAGGCACGCGCAAAACATGCAGTTCACCAATGAAAAATTAAAAAATGCAACTACGGTACAATGTTTTTCGATAGGTAAACTAAAAGAAGCAAATTTTAAAAGTATTGATTGATCAATTGTCGATAAACAAGTAGTAGTAGTGTAGTGGGCCTCGGCTCTCCATTAAATGCCCTACACAACGCTACAGGTATTCAGGTAACGACATTTAAAAACGGCACATTATGTAGGAACTGTACCCACTATCAAGCGGATCTGACTCAAATTTTCTGGGTTTTGCATGCATCCGCATACTCTTGAACAACCGGGATTGTAGGGTATAAAAATTGGTATGAAATGAAGGAAGATTTATGCTGCCATACCTTCTTGAAAAATCGCGTTTCGACAAAAAGGAGTTCAAAGTTTGAACTACGTGTTGTACACCTATACAGCTATGTTCGCGAACTGCCCACAACCCTATTTTTGTATCAATTTTGACTATCTGAACTCATACAAGCTAATAAGAAAATAGATTTTCTGAACTTTTGCAGTTGCATTGCCTCTCAAGAGTTTGATAAAAAAGTAATGACAAGATTTTTTTAATCGGCTTTATGATAGACCCCGTCTTGCTAGTATGATTTGGCAAACTGGACTGAACGAATTTTGTAAATTTAGTCTAAAGTGAAGGAAACACAGAGAAGCCTATATTCGGTTTGAAATTTCGCAAATAAATAGTATTTTCATTGACGTTAGCGTACGATGAACCAAAGGAAATTTGAATGAAAAGTCCGAATAATTTCTAACGGTTGTATATATTGCTCTATCAAAAGTTGAAAATTCGAAAACTGATATATCCATGATATAAAGAGGAAATTAATTAATCTAGAAATGCGGACGCTTTGGATTTAGAAGGTTTGACTCTTGTGTTACTGTGTTGGTTAATAATTCCTGGTACTAACCAGCTATAATTTGTTTTTTCTACAATTTCGCTCTTTTCATCAGCTTAGTCTTCTTCAAAAGTTGTAAAATCGCTCGAATCCAAAACTTTTCCGGACGTTTCGATGTCTTCTTTATAGAAAGATTTATCAAGACCCCATAAATACACTTTGTTGACTGCAACTTCTCTTTTCCCTGATCAGTCAGGTGATGTTCCCTATTCACATAACGCGGGGAGGAAAGAGAAGTGAAAAAAGAAATAGGGATATGGTGGCCGCAGCCTAGTGAATAGGTGTCCAATCGATAAGTGCTATGTTTTCACCGATTTAGCACTCATTATAGCTGCGACCAAAGTTGATTCAATCGCACAACCTACTCCACTGCTCATGCGGACAATCTTTCCCCGGCCATTTTTTTCCTTGAGGAAACTTTTAAGACATTCAAAGAGATAATGAGTGCCGGGGATCAGATTTTCAGCAAGGACAGGTGACCACAACACCTGTCAAGTCAATTCTGAATATAAACGGCATTATTCTCATTAAAAGAAAAAAAGTCGATCGCTAGACGAAATACGTATTTCTCGAAAATTTTGAAAATAACAACAATACCACATCCAAAAGGTCTTTGACTCACAAATGTACGCACTTTCGAAAAATATTATAAAATTTTTTAGTCACAAACAAATTTTTATTTACCGGTCCCAGGTATTATCGATCGATGGATTATCGTTACCGGTGTTAATAACTGCAGCATGAATACATTTAGTTATATATAAATATTGTTCTCAAGTTGCAATTGTGTTGTGTTAAATAAAACTAAAGCAAGGCAATTTTAGTCTATGGGAATATGCATGTATGCGACATTGACACGATGTAGAAAGAATTGAAAAAATTATTTATTTCTTGTTTTAGTGCTTTATTAGAAAAAATAACAAACATAATAAATAAATAAAACCCAATTTCAGTTCAATACGTTATTGCTAAATAAAATCGTTTAGTGTTCTCAAACCTCTTGAGAGATTCAATGAATATACATATATGTGCAAGTGCCATTGCGTGTATATTTATTTATACAGATGTATGAATGCACGTATAAAATGAATTCGTATGACACAGTTCATTATTTTATGGCTTAGCTTTCTTTTCTCTTTTCTCTGTTTTATATATAAATTTTGTTGGTAAAGATCCTGTATGTACGTGCTTTGTACATCATGTTTCCTTCATTCTTGGCTCTTATTTGTTTTCGTAAATTCCATAAATCTTATATAAATCTTGTAAATCTCCGTTGGTGTTGTTTTAGTTATAAGTTCAAAACTAAATGAATTTGATTGCCTGCAGTCATAAAACCAATTATTTTTTCATCTTTTTTTTTTTGTACTTGATTTTTCTGCTTTAGCAATTCAACAGCACTCGTAATGAAAAATAACATACTCAAGATTAACAAACAAAATGGAAATTGTTTGAATTAAAACCCAGTAGAAAATTTTTCGAAAAAAAAGCAAGAGAAGCCTTATTTGAAAAATATTATGCTGAGAAAAATCAATTACAAGCTTACGATAAAGTACATCTAAAATGTGTACTTTGGGGATGAACTGAACTCCAATTAATTAATATTATGTTCAGCGCAGAGAAGGTACAGTGTACAACTAATGTACGTTACTCCAAGAGTACAAAAGCCTTTGTGCCTTAAAAAAAGCTCGATTTAATGGTATGAGAAAATTATTTGTTCATTTTGCTAATGAAAACTACCCAGTACTATTTGCCTATCAAATGTGTGTGCCATGTGTGTTCGCTTTGGACGAGCTGTATGCAAGGCTTATTTAAGACTTTGAAACTTAGAATAAGTTAGGAAAAAGTCTCAAAGGAGGAGAAAATTTTAGTGTTAGCTTATTTCAGAAAAAGCAAGAATCGTGGATTGCGCAGCATGCGTAGCATTAGTAGCCGAGTAAAGGCTGGGGCAAAGGATTGCTACTGACAACCCAATGGTCACGGATTGAAATTCCAAGTGCGGTTTTCAATACAGGCGCCTATACGATCTAAATTATGCGGCAGCCTTTTAAATTCATATTTTCTAGATTTACTTACAAAATATACAGACAATAAAAAAATTATGAATAAATACACCGTCGAAAAGACGTACATCTTTGGTCTTATCGTAGACAACCCTCTACTAGTAACTAAGAGAATTATTACAATGACAAGTACACTGAAATACCTTTTAATTGCAGCCCACGCAGCAAGCAAGGTTCGCTAAGGCTAATAACGGCCTTCTATAAGAACATTTGTACGTATGAGAAAGCGGTCTCATATATGGCGTTGCGAGGGCGAAAACGCATGGCTAGATGCTACATCACAATCTTGCAGTGGCTTTGTTTATATCTTTGATATAAGTTTGTCTTGTCTTCCAGCCAGAATAAGACTAAAACAAATGAGAGAAGAGCTCGGTTCAGGTTTGATTACAACAGATTTAAAAATGGCACTTTGAACGAAAGCACTATGTTCTGTTAAAGTCGGTTATTTTTACACGAATTTTCAAAACGCCTGAAAATATATCTTTATCTAGACGCAACACGCAACACTCTGTCGTTCACAGCTAGTGCGACGGTAATTTCTCGTAAGAGCTAACACAACATGCATAGTTGATATGTGTAGCGTACATTACTCCACCAACCAAAGTAGCAAACATCTAACAGACGCATATAATAGAAACTCTATTCTACCAACGGCTGGTAATAACGCGAAAGCAAACAAATAAAGAGTAGTTCGCACAAGGCCGAGAATTTATTTACGTAGTTTCGTTACTCCCGATAAGACTCTGTATCCTGATACAAGCTCTTCATGTTTCAGAAAGACCGTGTGTGCTGCTGTTCTGGAAGAAAAAGTATATCACGTATACACACCTATGGTGCAAAGATATCATCGTTGGGTTTCGAAGCGTAAGCTAATTGCATTTCTCTCAGCCCTTCAAAAAGAAAATGAATATGATTGATAACATAAACGTGAAGGAATTGAAAGAGAGGAAATAACTAAAATGAATAAAACGAATAAAGTAAATAGAGTGCGAAAAATGAGCGGAATGAAATGAGGTGAATGATTTAAGAGAAGTGGCGGGAATGGAAAGAATGGAAGAAATGAAATGAGGAAAAGAAGGGGCGAATCGAACGGCAGAACTGGAAAAAGGGAATTAAGCCAGAAAAACGAAAAAGATGAAGCGAAAGTGGGATGGAAGAAAATAAAGCGAAGGAAGCGAATGATATGAATGAAGCAAATATCGTGTGAAAGGTGGCAAAAAGGGTAGGGATTGAAATTGACGAAGTGAAAGAGCCGCATGAAATGCGAGTAATGACTGATGTGAACAAAATGAAAGACATGAAAGAAGTCAAGGAAATAAATTAAATTAATGAAATGAATTAATTTTTAAATGTGAACGAATGCAATGAGTTAGATTATTGTAATGAATGAATCGAGTAAAATGAGAAAAGTGAATAAATGGTGAAAAAATGGAGAAAAGTGAATGATAAGGAATGTGTCGCGGGCATCGTGCGGATACCACATTAGCTTTACTTGAATGTCTGGCCACAACAATGATAATCGCCTGTAAGAAGGAGACATTCAATGAATCTCAACCGTCTTCAACTAACTGTAAACTGAATACAATAATTGAAAGCAAAAAGTGTAAACTATAATGTACTCGGTTTCCAACTGGGTTTCTTTTACATTTGTACGTTTACATGCCTCTCAACAGTGTTTAGTTTTTTCCCAGCACCTGTCAAACAATGTTGTCTCGATTGTGAACTTCTTAGTATCTACTGTTTGTTATTGCTTGCTGCCGCTCCAACAATTCCAACAACATACACAAAACGAACCAGCAAAAGTAAGACATGAACTATAAAGTTAGTGTTGTGTAATTGAAGCCTGCGGTTAAATGAAGGCACAAAAGGGTTAGATGGACAATTGCTGCCCTAGCAAGAGAAACTATGCACTTAGCAGAGTAGGGAGGTACAAAAACTAGAACAAGTGTAAAAATAAAGATACAGCAGACCTTGTAACATTTCCTTGCCGATAAAACTGATAATGGTTGAAGATTGTATGCGAATAGCGAAAGAATTTTCGTATGAGTTTCAATTAATTTGAGAAGTATTTTAAAATAATTTTCTATATTTTATATATAAATCAACTTTTTTTTCATTTATTTATTTATTTTTTTTGATTACTAAAAGTTATTTTTAACTACTACCCTTAATGCTTAGTGTTTGATGGTGCAGATAAATGATGATGAACACAAGTTAGTAATCGCTCTGATGTAGAGCTTTTTTTTGTTTCCTTTTTCAATTCACTTACACACGCGACATTCTTTATAGTATTAGAGTTACGCAGACGTTAATATCATGGCAGAGTATTGTAATGACATGCTTGTCACAATCCGCGTAATTGAATACAAATCAATCTAGAATTTTTACATAACATAACGAAGCAACTACAACAACGAAATTGTATTGCTAGGCGTTTATGAGTGAACGATATTCAACACATATTTCAACACACATATATGTTCTATGTATATACGCGTGCGAGTTGTAGAGAAGATATTTTATTCGCACAACATATGATAGTCAGCATGTGTTCTTCATAGAATAGCACCAGGGAAAACATTCAGTGCAAATTGATAGGGGTGTAGGTTTATATGTAAAAGTAACATAAAATGAATGACAGTTCCAAAGGATAACGCAAACATATATATATATATATATATATACGTATGTAGGTGCACGTTCGCTTTAAAAGCATTCCACCAGACGAACTAGTTACATATTAAACAGACTATACATTAATCGCTATCGCTATCTCTTATCGCATATTATAACAGTTTGTTAGTTAATATGTATGAATATGATTACTTCAATTGATTCAATGATATTTTGATGGCGGTGATGATGACTATGACGGACGTTCTATGATTTCTATGTTTTCAGATACATTTTTAAGCAGCTTACTTACAGTCCATCCTAATCGGATAGCCTTATCTATAATTCCAACATATAAGCTATTTAAAGGCAAGATAATCAGTTTTCTGAATTGCAAGAATAAAATCGTCATCGCATATATCACCTTTATTGCATCACGCGCATTTATTTTATTGCATCAACGGGATAAGTGTCAGCAAAAATGTTTATTAGGAGTCACAAGTTCTGCTAGACTATAACGGGCAGCGTAATTATAGACAGACGTGAAGAAAAAAAAAAAAGGAGGAGTGCCCTTCGAAAAATGCTCTTGCTGACTAAACTGTGTCGCCAACTTAAATAATATCCCAAATTTAATTTTGCCGGTGATCGCAATAAGAAAGCAATTTTCTGTTTCCAAACGGAAAATTAAGTCTTGGTTTGGTCACTTTCTGACTTATCGACGTCATCACATTAAGTTGAAGCTAATTATCGTTCTGATAAGCTATTGTCCTCCTGACTATACAGCGATAAGTCGTTATGTCTAAATTGATTGAGAGTTTTAGCCACCATTTGTTATCATATTTGTGGACACAGAGTTCAGTATTTAAGGGTGGCTACCGCATACCGGATCGATAAAACTCGTGACCACGCGGGTCCGAATCTCAGTTCGATAGACGATACTATGTGATAGCCACATGTATGGTTGCCTAGACTTATGTTCGCTTATTAATGCTTTAAGTCCAAAATTATTGTAAACTTTTTACACTGAAGTTTGCTATTGCTTCTAAACGATGTTCTTCTTCATAGCATTCTTGGTATCTTTGGCCTTGGACTTGAAAAAACCTGTTTATTTTGAAGTGAAGTGAAACCTGAGACTCCATGCCGCAAAATCGACTAAACTGGCTGGGAAACGTCAAAAGAAATGTCCTATCCCGCCAGTCGTTTTCTCTAGTCTTTCCTCGTTCTAATTATCGCTTCTTCCGATCAATAACGCACGCCCTGGTTGATTAGCATTTTCATTCTTCTGAAGAAGTCAAAGATTCAGTTTTTTCAAGGCGGGATTCGGTTTTTTATGTGAGCGAAAGTGGGGATATATGGAGTAGATTGTTATCTTGAGATAGTGAACGCTCTATGCCCTAATTTCGGGGAAGCAAGGTGTAGCATTTCAGCATAATTATATGGAAGAGTTTGGAAAAGTAAGCTATACTTTTCGCTTTTCCCCAATCTATAATACAATTTCTACATAGATACAAATTTGCTAATAGTAGAGAAGCAATTTTAATGAACTTATTACGGGGAAAAATTGTTCCTTAAATTTGTTTGATAGTTCCAGATTATACAACAACATTCATCCACTTGAACTATTTTGCTCAACTTTCGGTTAAATTAATTGCAAAATATTTTTTTGCTTTTCAAGCAATTTAAAATGATGTTGAAATGATTTGCTTCGCAAGTTTTTTCACAACCTCTGCGCACTAATAATATTTCAATAAAGCAATAAACGTTGTCGTTTTACATTTGCGAGTGCAAAAAATTTAAATACTTCACAAACTATAAGTTATTATTCCATTATTTAAAATTCATATCTCAGCAATTTTGTTTAATAATAAAAAATTTCTTCTATTGAAACATAAACACATACGGACTTATATACATAAACGCATACATTCGCTACTCAGACAATTCATATTCCGTAAATCAGGCGATTACTCTATGAGATATTGTCGAGAGAATGAGTTATGGGGAATGTGTGTATTTTTACCTATGTTGTACATGCTCTGACACTCAAGTACATCGCGCGATACATCTATTAAGCATTTAATGGAATGAAAAATGAAATGAAAAAATTTCTAGTTCATAAAGGGAAGCATAATTATATGTATGTTTTGGGCGTGATAATAACGTCGAACGTTTCAATGAGCATATACACTTTTACATATAATTCTTGTCTCCTTTAACAGCTTTTAACAATCAACCGGGTATACGCGTACATTCAATGAAATTCTTAAGCTTTTTAATGGGAATAAATTAAATGAATTGAACTAAAATGAATCATTAAACGCTTATCAAGCATTAAAGTTTGCTTTTAACCAATATTTTTAATATTATGTTCATTATAAAATGATTTGCTTTAAATTCTCTTTAAATGAAAACTTATAAAAAAATTGTTTAAAATTGTTATTGAATATATTGAAATAAATTGTTAATAAAAATGTATGCGGTTTCTGGTAATTGGCGATCCCGGGCTTCTCTAGTAAATCACTTCGCATTATTGATGGAGTCCTACAGAAACTTTCCGTTGTTAGTAGCGTCAACTTCGCACTCTAAAATCATTTCATCTAATTTTCGCACATCCTGAGAGAGCATTAGATTAGTACCAGGCTTGAAAATAATGCCTTAAGAGATCATCTCCCTCGTCTGTGGCATATGGCTGTTATCGAGCTTCAACATCCTGTATAAAAGTAAAATTTAAAAGTGCTGTACCCATAGGTATTGTTAGTATTGATAACGATCGAACTAGTGCCCAATAACAGGCGTTTGCGGTATGCATTTCTTTTCTCATGTAATGAAAAGAAAAGAAGCAGGAAATACTTGATAGTTTCTTATGCCTATTTGGGGTGAACTAAGAACTTAATGGTTTCGGGTTCATATCTCAAATGCAAGCAGTAGAGTGTTATCGAGTGTCAGCGAGCATATTATATAAGTTATTCGCCAGGTTTTTAAATCCATACTTTGTCAATTTATTTACAGACTTTACAGACAATAAACACATATCTTGAATATCGAAACATGTGAAATCTAGTTCTCTCGACTTAAGCCTAGTAATTCCTGCTCTAGGAGAGACGAGTAAATATAAAAATCCCTTTGAATTGAAAGTCATACCGAGTGAACACGTAACAAAAGGTATTCTAGTATCTTCATCAGAACTCACACTGCGACTTGATTACGTCGATGGAGTACACTGGCTCGACAACTATGCAACTAGCGGGGGACTATTATACTCTGAATAAGATATTTTTTACCACTACTATGAAATAAGTGCTTTCTTTCATAAAGAAAGCACCTTCGTATGCTGCGCATAGGCTGCATGATGATGTACGAGACGGGTTTTTTCTAACGAGAAGCGGACATTTGTCTTCAGTTGTTAACCTGGCCACCGTTAAACTTTTCTTTCCTTCGCATATGTTTTAACAATAATTAAATTTTTTACTTGGCTGCAAATTATGTTTTTACACGTTACTGCTAAAAGTTATAATTGCCCGGATTACAGGAAGTTACGGGATAAGTTAAGGTGGTTGATTTTCTTCATCAGTTCTACTTTCGTTACTTCAGCATTTATGCACAATTAAAGTAATTTTTGTGAAAGTTAAGCTCAACATGCGGAAACAACATGTTCCGTTTTAAGTAAGTTTAAACTTCGAATACAACAATGACGCGCTCACACGAACAAGAACACCTTTAAACATCTTATGCGTAACTTTTATATTATTGCCATACTTTGTTCTCAATGTGATTGTTGCTATGGTTCTTATTGCGTTTTAAAACCGGATATTTGTACGCTGCTTGCACACTGTTCAAAATGTGCACAAATGTTTGTCTCTCAACCACCACACAAGCCGTTTTACATGTGCGTTTTTTGCCCTGCCTTGCAATTGATGCATTTCGACAAACTTGAATAGGTTAGCAGGGTGTGTATGCTGTGAATAGTTGACGGCGAAAATTTACTATTTAAAGGATGTAAATTGTTCCGAAGTATGTTCGCTATCAAGCATATGCGCTGAAGCGACGATATTGCCGATGCACATGAAGTTCCTTCATGGCGGATGTAAAATCTTGAATATAACACACCATTGTTGGCCATTTAGCCATACATTGAAACTGAGCTATGTGTTCGCCCATCGTAACACTTCAACACAAGTACACGTACACACATGCACAAACACTCATACGTACGTCTATATCGGTTGGTTTTATTCAAGTATCCGTTCTATGGCTGCTTTTATTTTTTTTTATCCGAAAACCATTGCAATCGTTATCCGTTAAAGATAATAAGGAGACAAAACAACAACTGCAACAAAAAATAAATAAAGGAGTAAAACTGAAATGAAATAAACCACAACATCTGACACAAAAACAAAGCAAAACCTTAAACGTTAAATGTCTGTGAATGGTCGGAAGTTTACGCGGAAGTTCTGGTCTGATTCAACATGAAATAATAATCGCCACGGCAGCGACGCAAACCATCCAAAAACATCTCAACAGATGTCCGAAGCTTGCACGCTTGTACGTGAATTTGTGTGAAATGGTTGAGCTTGAGCAGCTACAAGAAGAACATAATCATCATCATCATCATCATCATCATCATCGTCATTTCCTTGATCTGCATCACGGCTACCGTATATAAACGCTCGTAGTAAAGGTTCTCGACAATAAGAAAAAGATTGCTATTTGGCAAATATTATTCAAGAACGATATTTTACAAGCGCTTACTATTTTTATATGCACAACCGATAAATTAGCGTATGCTGATTTTGTCAAAACGTTTGCACATTTAGAAAAAAGTTCAAAATTTTCAGAGGGGAAACTATATATGGTCTGAATATGAAATGTTGAATTTGTCTTATGTCGTATCATCGGTCTGTCCATTGTCGATTGTGTGTGTTGCAAACATTATGCGATTGTGGAAATCAAGACATCGGCTTCAAATTGGCCGAAATATTAGAGGACCTTTCACATAGCTTGGTTTGGACAAAGGAAACAATATAAATTGAAAGCAGCTCTGTTGCTCTCTTGCTTTTGCTCATTATCCATACGCTACGATAAGTGCTACAATAAAAATTATTCATGCATACCATGGACTGTCCTAAAGCTTCTCTATAAAAGGGAAATAGGTCGGCCGTCTTAGACGGCATTAAAACGTGCGTCTCTGTGTTTGCTTTTCTAAAATAAAGTTTGTGGATGTAAAAGATTCGGCCAAAATCGAAGATAATTTTCTGGCTTTCCTTTTTTTTCATGTAAGAAAATCATAAAAGTTGTTTTTTCTTAAATATTATATTTTTCTGCTCACTACTCGGGTATTTTGCGGCAGCTCTGTTTATGCGGTTTTGCAGGTAAACGGCATCTGTGGTGCACCGGCTTCTTGCGTAGCTTAAGTTGCTTATTTAGCTTGTAATAATTTATTGTTATTTCCTTTTTTCCTTGCACTAAAATATGTTCTTGCTGTACGGCAAATAGGACGAAAAGCAGCGACGGCCACTACAATCAAGGAAGCCATCATAACACTTTTTAAGTGATTTTACTGTTCCTCGTTTAACTTTTGAGGTTTGCGCTGTTTTACTGTTCGGTTAAATGTAAATGTTCTTGTCGTTGTTGCTGTTGCTGTGCTTAAACATAAAGCAGCTGCTAAGTTATCGTTGTTGCTGTTGTTCTTGCTGCCGACACTGCAAAATTGAATTACGATTGAATTTTTTATGATAAAGCAAAAATAAACAAACAAAAACAAAAATAATGAGACAGAAGACAGAAGAAAAAAAATTGCATAAATTGAATTGAACTGAATTGAGTTTTCGTAAAAAACGTACAAATTTTTTAAGAGAACCATTGGGAAAAAATAAGAAAAAGCAAAATTGAGCACAACTAGTAAGGGAAGCAATTTGAGATTACAACACGTTTTTAAAGGAAAATCTTCGCAGAATACTTTCAGTTCAAAAGTTTTCCCTTCTTTGTCTCTTTCCCCGCAGGTATTCTGTAGGAAAGCCTTTCGTAACTATACAGAGTACATTTTGTATTGCATGACTTATGGTGTGTTGATCAGCTTTTTTTAAAAGGCTCTTATCCTTTACTGGTAAGATTTTCAAAACATAAAATATATTGTCCAGGCGAGAAATGTAGTTTTTCTAGACAAACCGTTTGCGAAAAACATAAACGTTTACGTACAAAGTAAAATCTTTAACAAGCATTCCTAAGGAAAAGTTTCAAGTCTTTAAAATAAAACATAATAATACTGTGAAAAAGTCTACCACACATAGGTACAAAACGCTTTTCTAAGATGCCCAATGCCTTGCAATCGAATACGCTGTCTTATGTACTTACATCCTCCAGATACTTACATGTTTCCCACAAATTCTAAAAAAATTCGAAAAGAAAAGTTAATTGACCGGTTGAATAGGTTGGGTACTCGTACACCATTTCGGTTAAAACAATTATTCATATAGGGATTTTTCAAAATAAAGCCATACGGGAAATGGTCGAAAAAGTGGTCCAAACGAAAACATCTTCAATAACGTTTGTCCTTGGGCAGAAATATGTGGCTATATCAACTTTCATAAAAATTTATCAAAAATTGCAGGCTGTAGGTTGACACTAGATAACGAGGCGGACTCACCGATGCGCCGATAGACAAGCTTAAGCCGGTCCAGAAAGTTATTCTGAATCAATCAATATACTAATAGTCGGATCGATCTCAATTGACTTGAGATCGATCGCCCTACACCACTAACACAAGCGGTGTAACATAGTCTGGTCCTATATCCTAGTCCATACGTCGAGATAGATTTCTGTAATAAGAGTTCAAAAAACTATCTGTTTCTTTGCTGGGGAAACTGGCTAGTGAGTTTGACGAGGCCGGTACTGATCAGATAAGCCCCTGCATATTTGGAATCTACATAATCTTTGTTGTCATTGATAGAGGAGTCACATGTGAAACGAGATATAAGGTTGACTGTTGCGGCTCTAGCACAACTAATTTGAGTTTCGAGCAATATTGAATTATTTGTTGCCCTAAAAAGTATGCTTTAAAATTTGGACGTGCTTACCATTTTAGTTTCCATTAGCCAAACCTAAAGAAGTGCAGACCGTTATTCTATTTAGTTTATACAGAAACACATTTTTATTAGTTTATATTGCGGAATGACTAAATTAGCAAATCCTCGTTACAGTTGTGCGGTTATGGCAAGCCGCAATGTTTACGGTTTCATTGTAATTGTTTTAATTTAATCTTTTTTTTACCAATTTTTGATTTGAAATTAAAATTTAAACAAAAAAAAGCTCTGGAGCAGACAAAAATTTTATATTTTTTATTGGATATGTGTAAATATTTGTACATATGTCTGTTTGCCATTAAAACCAAAAAAGAAGAAAATGTCAAATATCAGTCTCGTCGACAAGCATCCATTGAATATTTTTAGATATCTGAATATGAATGCAATTGTTGCTGTCATTAAAACTACAATAAAAAAAAAAGAAGAAAGAAAAAAAATGATATGCAACCGTTTAGAAGTATTAAAGTGGTTTTAAAAACGAATTTTTTCGAATATATTTTTTTACGAGAACGGTTAGTTTTAACAGTTTAGTGTGAAAAAAGAAATTAAATAGGATTAAAAATGAGAGTATGTCAGTGACGATGTGAATATTACACGCTTTAAAATTTCAAAAATGACAGAGAGGTAGAAAAGCAGAGAGGCGGAGAGGGAGAGAGAAAGAAAGACTAAGAGGGATATAAGTCTTTAATTATTAAGATATTTATGTAAACATTGCAAAAAAATAGAGTAAAACAAACATTAGTTGTTTTTTTTTCCCCCCTTACTCGCTTTCTTTATTAAATATGCGCCCTGAACTAAATTATTAAACCTAATATTCATATGTAGGCGCTTGATCGATGATCGCGTCCGTCTTTTTCTGGGCTTTCCTGCAGTATTTCTGGGATTTCTACGCAAACAACGGAACCAAGTAATTTTCAAAGGCTTCTTTTCACCTCACATTCGCACCCTTAACAGAGAGACCGAAACAAATGGTGTGAGGACGGAGCGATATCCGAAGTACACTCTGGATGCGTCAACTCTTCCGTCCCAAGGCAACTTAATAGCAGCCAAGATTGTTCCACTGTGTACGGCATGCCCGTGAAAAAATCGTGACCGATTTGAGAAAACAAAATACCATAAACGCAGGACGATAATTCCATGGCAGATGATTTTTTCTTTATTTCGCCGCCGCCAGAGAAAGAAAAAAAGGAAGAGAGAAACAGACTTCGTTTGACGCGTGTCTACAAAGTGAAAGCATCTGGACCGCCGGAAAAACTACCGCTGGTAGGTTGTTCGAATGGTGAGCAACGCCCTTTGAAAAACAGATAATTTGAGCTGACTTTCGTGTAAAAAAAAAGCTTAACAGAACTTCCGTAAGAGCTACCGGCAGATGTGAAAAGGTTTTAGTATTGCAAAAATCGCGCATTAAAAAAGCTTGCGTGCTAACTACAAAATTTATTCCTAATTGTTCAAATTAAACTTTTAATGTTCTTAAATTGATAATTACTTTAATCTCATTTACAATAATGCAACATATCTCCTCTACTTATTGGGATTCACAATTTTTATTATGATCGCAGCTCGATATTGGAATGTACTACCGCTAACTTTGAAATTCTTGGATGATTCCTCTAATAGGTTAGAAAAAAATTGACCATATTCGCCGTAAATACGTGAATTGCTTTTGTTGCTAGCAGGAAATGATTTCTCATACTACACATACACTTATGTTATAGCGTCTCTTGTATATAATAATTACGTATCCTGCAGTCATATACATTAGCCTACGCCGTTATAGTTACGAGAATGAAGGTAACGAAATTATAGGAAGCGAAGGCAAACGAATCAGAATGATATACACTCAAGCGATATAAAGATAATTATTGGTCCCTTTCTCTACTTAAAGTAAAAGACCGCCAAGATCACTTTTTAACGGGAAAAGAATTTTAGTTTTTGTCGCACCCAAGACATACAAAGTTTGCAAGCTAATAAGTTGCTTTTATCACTGAATTCTAGCATTCACCTGCTAGATGTTTGGATAAAGTCTGAATGAAGACTTGTCAATAGAAATATTCTTTGTCGGTATGCTCGCATTTTTGGAGAGTATTTCTCTGCTATAAGTTTCCGTTGTCTTCTAATTCGATTCCGGTTGTTTAGCGGTTTCAACGGCACTACACAATTGAAGCTTACACAAAAGAGAAGTTAATATTACCGAAAGTAAAATTTATTTTTGTTTCTTTTAGCAGTGGTTGTTCATTGCCTATCTGCAAAAAATAGTATAAAATGTATTGAGTTTAAATTGAACTAAATACTTCATTTCAGAAGCTATACGAAACATAATATTAAAGACTCACTTAATGAGGCATAAGCCCTCTTACTTGGATGGGGTAAACATATACGACTTTTCAACTAAAATGTAATACAAATACATTTATCACATAATACATGCTACCGAACAAACCAAAGTACAATACAATTACACGGGTGAACGTGTATGTAGCTTTGCATACATACATATACACGCAAATGTATATACATAGATATTTCCTTAGTACATTAAATGTAATATTTGTTTGTTGAATCCATCAAATCCCAAAAGTTAGTCGGGATCGTTAGACAGGTATACCCTTATAACATTGACACAAATACATATACATGCATAGAATGTTCAACAAGAAAAGGTAAATACGATAAAAATTACGTTACGGTTATTGACTACTGCATGTTGATATACAGACACTAACGCATTCAACATATGCTCATGGAGATGCATAAAACACATCAACATATATATGCGAGGTGTGTTCAAAAAAAAAAAAAATTGACGTTTTATTTTTCTTGAAAATAATTTTGTTCCCTTCAAAGTAATTCCCCTTAGATATGGCCTTGAGCTCTTCTAGCGACGCGGTCTTTATGTTTTTTTTTTTGTTTGAAAATAGGAAAAAGTCACAGGAGGCCAAGTCCGGTCAGTACGGTTGCTGAGATATTTCGGAACAAACTTCGCTGCCACACGTTTCATGCCCAACACATGCGGAAAAATTGCATACCCTGAACCGATCGATAAGGCGATATCTGGAGCCAGTTCCCTAAAAGCGATTCGATGATTCTCTCTAAACAATTTACTTCACTGCGTTAATGTTTTCGTCGATCGTTTATGTGCTGGGACGTCCAAGGCGGACATCTCCATATATATATTTGCCAAATACCACGCTCAGCATTTTAAGCGGGTTGGAGCACTTTATTTTATTTTACATCCAACATTTAATGCAGTCTTTCATCCCCTTTTATTGATAACAGAAAATTCGCAAAAAATTGCCAATCATACCAAAACACATCTACCTTTTGTATTTGTCAAAAACAAACTAAGAACGCAAAGTGGCTGTTAATGTCATACAACATATAGTGGGAACATGTCTATCAACATAAAGGAAAAAAAACCGACGAAATTTTCAAACATCAGCTTAATTTTTGAACACACCTCGCACATATATTATATTTATTACAGATGCACAATCTCAAACCTAAGCAAGAAACTCAATTGTCTGACTAGACGTAGAATGAATTCTACTCTAAAATTTTGCAAATTAGTTGCTCTTCTTACCAACCATCAACAATACATGTCTGCAATGAGTGTAACGTCACACTTTAGTATAATTTTCATTTCTGAATACTTATAATTATATATTTTTCTATATGTACGAAATTGATTTTCGAAAAATGCCATTTGACCGTAATTTTCTACTATATGTCAAATAAATGTCATAATAATTGAATTAATATTGAAACGTATTCATGAGAAAATCCGTATAATGCGGTTTATGAGTATTTGGAGAGGCATAAATTTAAATTTAGCATAATTAACAATTTAGATCATAAATTAGTAATTACGCACACATCTAGGCGTTCATTCAGTAATTATTCATAATTTTTGTACGTAAGTTGATAATAAAATTAAAATTTCTGGTTTTCTAATCAACTCGATTCGTTTAGAATTAAATTTAATTTACTGCAATTATTTTTTCTTTTTTTGTTTTGACAACAGTTGGGAAGAGAAGAACGCTTGAAAAAAGATTCTCCCCCGAATCACCAAAATTAATATATTTTTTGTTAAATCCATTTTGCAAAAGAATGACGCAATAGTCTTTAGATTGTGTGCCATAATAAGCCCATGAAAAATTTCAAGGCGTCCTTTCTAAGATATGACTGAAGGTTCATGTGAGTTTGGCAATGCTAATCCTAACTGTGGAAGGCGTCAATCAAAATGTGATGACAGACGTTGTCTCATTTGCATATAGAGTTCAAAGTAGTTTCGTTTTGATTTGCTTTTTGAAAACGGGCCGGGAATCTAACCATATTTTACAATATCACTTCGATCAAGACGACAATCCTTTGCATGCTTTTGAAGAATTTCAAGGAGCTTGGGGAATAGATGTTTAATCAATGTGAGGAGCGTGCAAATGGTTTGGTTCACAAGTTTCGATATTGAGAGATTTTCAAACGTCGATTCGAAACATGAAATCTTTAAGAAATTGAAGCGGTTTAGTGTATTACATCGGACGAAGTCGCTGTTGACCAAAAATAAGTTTTTATAAAATTTTTGGAAAAAAGGATTCGATAGTTGGCTACAACATGATTTAACAATGGAACCTTTAATGGTTCGAGGTTCTACTTGCGAAGCTGTGCTGAAACGAAGCAAGATCGTACCGTTTTTGAAGAGATCGATAATGGTTGAAAGAAGTTGGATCATATATAAAAACGATGGGTGAAAAAGATCGTGTCCTAAAGTAGCTGAGGTTGTACAAACATTGCCGCAGCTCGATTTGATGTCACGTAAGGTATTGCTGTAAGTTTCATGGAAATGGAAGGGAATCGTGCAATGACACTTTATGTCATGGTTTGCTGTCAACAAAGAAAGCAATAAAGTGTGCAGTTGAAATAAAGAATTGATCACTGCAAGACACGTCGTTTTCCACGCGCCAAAACTAATTCGAATGTATATAAAAAGAATTGACAAAGACTTTCAGAGCTTGAATGGAAAGCTTAGATGCTTCACCCGTGCACCCCCATCCAATCATCTTTTGTATTGGCCTCTGCAAAACCTTCTTAATGGTGTAAGGATGAGGTTTTGAGTTTGAGAATTGAAAAATTCTAAAGTAATATCATAACGATTTTGCCAGAAAGCTTATTTATTAATGTGTAATGAAAATACTTTGAAATCTAAAATGAAAAAAGAAAAAAATGCCATCAGGTTGTCCCTTGATACAATTGTTGAAAGAATTTTCTGTTTGTTATTCGGGAAAAAAGTTGTATCCTTTCTCTGTATGGCAAGAGAATCCAGAAAAAAAAAATTAATTGCTCTGTGAGAATTGCCACTTGACCGTTTTGTTCTTGAAAAGTCCGAAAAATAGTTTTTATGTTATTTAAGGTTTGTGCTTTATGTAAAAGTTCGCATATTCATGCTAGGTGTGTTAATAAACTTTAGGTGTGTAAATAACTCTTAATTGTCAATAACGGAAATATTAACCCCCATTAGTTTTATCTTTTCATCAATTTTTTCTTTCCTTTTTTAATTTAGGACATGATTCTTCGTAATCCGCACCACTTGTAGTAGAAGAAAATATTAAGTTTGTGTGAATGTGTGCAACACCCAGATAGATCCACTTTTTATCGTGGTAATCGATTCAGAAGGTCATACTCTCTCGGACGTGATCGTCTATACGTCTGTTCGTCTCTCCATCTTATTTTCTTGAATTCTACTTACAGGTCGCGATGTTTAAGCTATTGTGCTGCAATTTACTACACCGGTATGTTTTGGGCTAAGGACGAAGGCTATTGGAAATGGTTCGTATAGGAGAGTATTTTCGACCATCGTCCTAATTCCGAAACTCGTTATACGAATAACTGTACGAATAAACGAAGCGGTACGTTAATTAATAGTGGGACGTGGGACGTTCTACTGCATAAACTCAAGATGATGCTACTCTTACAACTATTTTCATTAACCCCAAAATTGATGATCATTAAACCTGAACTATGAGTGATTTTGTAATGGAAGACGTCATTTTCTTCCGCATGGCTTAGAGCTCATAAGCCGAAAAGCGTTTGCGGTTGATATAGATTCAACTTCGGCTCGCCATTCAAGTAAACATGAAATGTTCACGCAAAATACGATACCCTGCGTTTACACAAATATCCAACATTTCAGAATGGCGCATAGTCGATAAATACAAGACCGCCATGTTTTCAAACATCAAAAATTTTTTAAATATGGCAAAATTATGAGCATAAGAATATGTGCGACACGATTGCGTACAATTGCAAATAATTGCTTCATCTTAACTTCATGAAGGAGAAACTATCCAAAAATTTCCTTAATATGCTTAATTTTTTGGTTATTTACACGATTGCAAGAATTTATGGGTTTTAGAGTGCATGGGCTTTAGAGTGCATAGAGTTGCCGACACCGAAACAAAGTCTGTTTAATCGTTTAGTTTTTCATGTTGAAATTAGAAACGCATTGCTAATTAAAATGTCAAAAATAATTAAAATTAGAATGGAATAGAAATTTTTGCACATGTACCTGAAAGTCATTAGAATCCAAATCAATATCGAAATTTCTGCATGTCATGCTGTTTTTATATAACATTGTTTAAAGGGAAATAGTCCTTTTTTTTCAAATGCACAAGATGTAGTCAAGTTCTCAATCGCAATAACTCTTAAATAAATCAACAAAATATCCTATACGTTGAGAATGACTATTGTTATGGTTTGTTTCAATTTTCATTTCACTTATTTTCAAAGTGCTTTCACATTCCATTTTCTATTGCTTGACAATGATTTTGCGGTTTATGTTTTATGTTGTGGCTCCTTTCTTCTCTCTTTTTTATAATGTTTGACAATTTTTAATTAAATACACAATGAAAGAAAGTATTGAAGAGAACAAATTCTAAAAAATCATTGAAACAATATGCAATTGTTTTTGCTGATTAAAGACTTGTAAAAAAAAAGAATTTTTATGAACCTATTATTTTGCTTATGTTGTTCTCTTTTTCGGTTTGCTCTCTAACATTCGACATTTTAGACAATTTTGTACATTTAACATTTATTGACATTTCATTTCTCCGTGCATATAAAATACAATTTTCAGCAGAATCATTGTGTTATTCAAGCTTCATTTGCCTTATTTTTTCTGCTCTTTTTTGTGTTTGTTTGTGAGATAACAAAAATTATCCTATATACCTATAGACAGTTCATGTATATATATATATATATGAAGAAGCATGCCTCTGTGCAAAACATCTTTACCAAACACGTACATATATATATATATATACCGTATGCATTAACTGTTATCTAAGTATAATGATTTTGGTTTTTCATTACTTCTGCTATGGTGTTATGTCCTGCAATTTTATGTGCTTGATGTTCGTGTGCTGGTTGCAAATCGAACACTGTTTGCAGACATGCTGGCCATTGTTTTGTTGTTTCCTTGTTTAATATTTGCAAATCATTTGTTGCATTTACACTTCAGTCAGTATAAACAATCCTTGTTGTTTAGGTTTTTATTTGTTTTGTTGTCATCTCAAGTGCAATGACAACATTTTGCACAGATTAAAGTTTTCATTGTACAAAATAATAAACACAGAGACAAGCATGGACACCAGCAAAGTGCTTTAATATTACTTTATGTCGTGATAGAATTTCAAATGAGAATAAACAGAAAATTGTTTTGAACTTTTTTAAAAGTCTCGCATATTAATAATAATTAACTAAGAAATAATTAAAAATTTATAAAAACCATACTTATAGTTTTACATTAGAAGTATATTTTCAAGCATTTTTTTTTTTGTTAAAATTTTAGCATATATTTAGGAGTGAAATAAGGCGAAGACTTTTGAAATAATAAAAAAATCATTTTATTTATTTTCGTCTTTCGTGTGGTACCTTTTGACGAGTGGTATGGGAAACTTATTCCCTATAGATAAATAGATTCTATTGGTTTCTGTGGTGAATCTTCCACATCCTCCAAGATTTTTTAGAATAGCGCGGTTTTGAAGCCAATGGCAACTGGTTGATGGTGGTTGTATCTTTATTTATTACACTAATGCCTACACATATATAGAAGCTTCAAATTGTAAATTATTTTGTTTTCCTGGCCCCTTTATGCTCTGGTTAAAACCCTTTGAAAAACTGACTTGCGGCCGTCAATTCAAAACATATTCTAATTTTCTTCTTTTTTTTATTCTATCCAATTCCGATTTGACCTGTATTCGATGTGATTCATGTGTAATGAATCGACACAGGTTGGTTGATAATGTGTTTCGAAACTGGTCGAAATGCATTATACTCCATTCTATTATATTCTGATGTGGTCGATTCGATTCAACTCGATTCTGCTCGGTGTGATTCGGTTGAAATTGAATCGGCGCTATTAATTTCGATTCCAATTGATTTGAAATGTTTCTCTTTGATACTATTGAAATTTTATCAGATTGCATCTAACGTTATCTGAATCGATTCTATTCAATATTATTCGGGTCTATTCAATTACGTAGATTTCGAATTTGTTCGATTTTGCTCGATTCTACTCGGCTTAATATTATTTGATTCTATTTCATTTCATTTGACTTCATTTCACTTAATGTTCTTATATTACTAAATACCATTTAACACGATTTAATTTAATTCGTTATTATTTGATGCGATACGATTGTGCTCGATTCGATTTTATATGGCTTTCTTCAGATCTAATCGATCCTACACGATTCTATTCGATTCAACTCAACTTGATTTCGAATTTAATTTCGATTTTTTCAAATTTACCCTGTTATCGTGGATTTTATGCGAATTTTTTCGATTGGATTCTGCTCGGTTTTAGTCGATTCAATTCATTTAACTGGCAAGAATAAGGCCTGTCTTCACATGCTCATTCACAAGATGTGCTGGCAATCATATGATTGCCAACACGAAAAAACGGAAGGGCAAATGGACAGATTGTCGTATGAACAAAACGCCTGTCTGTCTTTTACAGCTTTTATACATATTCTCAAAAAAAAAAAAAACAAATTAAAGAATTTATGCAGCATGAACATTTGTCATAAACTCCTGGTTCTTTAAAAAGGTATTGTATATAATAACAATTAACTTCAAGAATCGCGAACGCATTCAAAAGCTCGCTTATGAACTGCAAGTTTTTTCGATATTTTGATAGTGTAGACAGCCGCTCGGAGGTGGAGGTATTGCAGATACCAATTGCAAGCCTGCATATTAGATTATGGCTTCCTCCCTATCTCTTTTTCACTCCACACTTCTTTCTGACTGTCGCGAGAAACGCGTCTATCAGCTGAGTAATTCGTCACACTTTTCAACAAATACCAAGATTGCATCGTTGCAATACACGGCAACCACATAAGTCTTGTTTGCCCCCTTCCCTCTGCCAAATTGAATTTCTTTTTCATAATTCTGAAGGTAGGCTTCTGTGTTAATATATATGAAAATACTTTCTATATATAATATTTTTATTATATTTTTTCTTGAAGCCGGTTTTCCATAATATTATCCAAGGTCTTCGATTACACTACACAGGTAAGATAACAATGTAAAGCATACTTGTGATCTTTAGATTTTAGCCAACGACGTTTTAGAAACATTTCGCATCCAAAAACGCACATCAGACTCAAATATACAAAAATTTGCACTTCGACATATTTTAAGAGATTACATGTACAGCTGCACTTTAACTTAATGTAATTAAATATAAATATTTGTGGAGTTTTGGTTTTTTCACTTCTTTAATTCAATCAAATAATAAATTTAATCAAATAAAGTAAACCTTTTTCATCAGAAAATTACGTAAAAACCTTTTCTGTACTCTTGCGGTTTTTTTTTTATTGATTACCTGTAATTTTGAAGTAACAGAAAATAAAAAACAGAAAGAAATGAAAACATTGTAGTCTGGCAAGTCCAGCTATTATTTACTCTACACCACTTCACTTAGCGCAATTTCTTGCTTTAATTTCTTGACAAAATGTTGTCCTTGTTTCCATTTGAAAGCTTGCTTTTGCATGGACACACTTATACGGCGTCGGATCCAAAGAATAAACCTAGGTAGTCCTAACCTAGGTAGTGTTTGCTTATATCGGCACTCCCAAACACTCACCTAAAATTGGCGAATCCGATCCACATTTTAGAATGCCGAAATACTACCACTTAGCAGTTTTTTGCGGAAAGTTTTGTAAATTGCAAATTTTTTGCGCATAACAACGTTTTTTAAATAGAGGGAATGGGCGTAAAAATGATACGACGCAATCCATTTTTGATAGCATCTGTCCTTGGTCCAATGTGGCTAATTTTGTCGCAATGACCGAAGATTCCGACCTGTAAGTAGAAGAAAAGTTAAGAACACAAACAAACAACAGACCGACACAACAAATCTTGATGTGTTCAGGAAATAATTCTGAACCTACGCTAAATGTATCTTAACTTCTAAATTGAAAATAAATTTGCTTCACTTCTTGCATATCTTTCTACGTCTACCTACGTCACTTGCGATACAAGCGTCTATTACGTTTGTGCAGATGTATGTATCAGCCGGAACGACTTGAGATAAACTCACTTTTTATTGTACCGCTTTTGTTATAAGCTTGACTGTCTATATAATTGCTTTGTTTTCTTGTCTTCAGCCTAAAGGCCGAAATTTTTGAGTTGTTGCGATAAAATTTAGTAAATCGCCGTGCTTTGGCCCAAGGACAGCCACTATTGAAAATACTTCGGATCGGATATTTTTTTGTCTGTTTCCTATATAACGCTTCACCTTGAGAAGAAAATACATGAGTACCTGTAGGATGCTATAGGATATTTAATGATGGGCCGTTGCCCATTGTAGTGCTTTTACTTGCTTTCTATCTGTGTTGTTTATCCATTCAACCCGGGCGGCTTCAATGCGCTGGTACTCATAACCTTCCATGTATTCAACTAAAATTCCCATGCCTTATGATCAAGAATCGTCTGATTGTGCTCAACGCTGTAAGTTTTAATTTCACGGATGGTCATCTCTTCGATACGTTTGAGGAGAAAATCAAGCACATTTCGAGGAAAAATTTACCGTCTTCTTATTCCGCCGATGATCAATCCGATTTTGAAATCTTTCTTTCGTAAAAGTAACCAAAGGCGTTACTTTCTTCGTTCCTTTTTTTGTTTTCACTTAATCAGAATTTCCAAAAGTGTTCCTCCTGTCTCCAGTTAATGGTGCGGCTTATAGTTTTATATCATTGAAAAGTACAAGTCTGTTAAGCTCATGCATTCCCATTTTGCACCTCTTGCTTTAAAAATTTTTTGCTAAAATTTTTTACTATATCACCATTGCCCGGTCTTCTGGTAACAATGTTTCTGGCTGACGTTTACAGTCTCAAGTTAAAATGCTGTCTTGCAGCGTTTGTGTTATAATTAGTGGTAAAAAGCGGTGAAAGTCGAATATGAAAACGAGAATTGTGTCATATTTAAATGGATTCAATCAATACCCGCTAATCATTATGTAGTTGCAGCAGGAAAACATTTGCTACCCAGTGTCGAAAATGAAAAAATGTTTAATTATTTAAAAAACTTAGTTTTAAATTCACGAAAGCCTTCAACATCTCCTCGTTCAAATTTTAGATCGGAACTTGAAGGAAAGCACAGAAAAGTTTCTTCTTTGCAAAGGCATCAATATCAGAGAAGCTGTAATTGGCAACGCTCAGCCATTCTCTTCATATGCAAGCCGTAGCACCGACTTCTGAGGTTCCACGATTCCAGATTCTAGTGCAATGAAAAACCCAATATTAACATTTTTCGTAACGCATATGAAAAAGATTTGAGATTTATTCTTTTTTTTATCTTTCTGGCTTTACTGTATTAACAAAACAAGAAATTTCTATTGCAGCTCTATTTAATTGTCTTTCCTTCCTCAGCAGAAACCTTCTAAAATTTATTTTTCAATACGTTTTCGCACCGCTTCAATAGTTTTCAGTTAAAATGCAAAACATGATTGTGAAGATAATCGCTTTCAAAAAAAATTCTCGTGACGGGACGGACGACACCATATGGCTGCATTGCATAAAATCTGTTGAGATAAAGTCCTCAAAATGCTCTCCTGTCCTGGATATGATACTCTCTAAACTAACTTGCTTACGTTGCAAGAAACAAAACCTGTAAGGAACAGAAGTCAGAGGGTCATAAGCGGTTTACCCTATCTTTGTTAATCTAAGAATTTTCTTAAATTGAATGCAACATATCTTCCTTGCTACCGCTTTGTGGCCACGAAGCGAATAGTGTGGAGTATTCGATAAGTGCTAGACTCGAAATCTCAGTCAAGTGCTTTATTTAAAATTGCGCAACGCTTTTAACATTGACCAGGTCATAGAAAAGTGATTACCCTACACTATCTGTGGTAGAACAGTGTATTACGCCTATACGGATGTTAACAACACCTAAAAAGACCTAACTCTTTTATGCATTACGTTTCATCTGGCTTTACTAAAACAATTAGAAAAAAAAACGAGTTAGAAAATTATGTTCGGTCGCGACCGAATTTTTTTAGCCCGTCGCCATTATTGTAAAAAAGACTAAAAAAACGGCAAAGAGCTAAATTTTCATACTCTACAAGATGCGCGGGCGTGGCTGATTTTTTCTACGTTTGCACAGGCACTATAGCACCACTCGTAGAGTACGCTTTCAAATTTCTGTAGATTTATCTGCTGTAGTAGTAGAGCAATGAACACAAACCAATTTTTTATAGCTTTTCGAAACTCGAGGTGTTCCCAGTTTACGTGGCACAGCAGGCAAACATTTCCAATGTTTCTGCCAAATGTGAAGTTTACGGCTTTATTTTTGGAGCCACGAGAATGCGTACAAAGCACATTACATAGCCGGACAGACGGACATGCTCAAATCAATTCAGAATCTGATGCTGATCAACAATATATATACTTTGTGGGCTATCTCATGCTTTCTTCTATGCGTTGCCGAGTTGCAAGTTTTACCCTTCCCCGAATTTTACCCTTCATCCTCCGATGGTGGGTGCAGAAATTCGACATTGCACAAGAATATTATCTAAATCCATTTAGTTACGAATTCGTCAATCTTTTAATTTCGGTAGTAGAACTGAAATCAATTAATAAAAAAACAATACTTTGTCAAATAAATTTAACTACAATTACAAAGAATAAGAGAGCAATTAATACAAAAATAAAGACAATTAAATAAATAATCTTGTGCTTAAGTTTTAAATTTCCATTGATAACATAATACTTGTAATTCTTGCTTATAACATAATTATTCAAGTTTTCAAATATTCAATACAATTTTGATTGTCAAACATGTCAAAACATTTCACGACAGCTTATATGTCGACACACTAACAAAATTCAAGTCAATTCAAAATAAGTGATAAATCAACAGCAATAAACAAATGTTATACAAAGCTAGTAAAGCTGCTAAAAATAACAAAAGGATGCATGAAATTCTCCAGCTAGACGGATGAAATGCAAACTCAGATCACAAACCCGAAGAGAAATGTCCATGGTGACATACAATGGAATACGAAGCAAAGTCGACAGGTAATCAATGACATCGTTATTGATGTACAGTTCTAAGATGAAGAGAAAGAAAAGGTTGAACAAAAAAATGTGTGATAAACCCAACACAGCGTCAACAACACAGTCATAAAGAATACGTTACACGCTGTTTGATAAAGTCTAGAACGGCTTAACATTGATTGCCTGCATCAAACTGAAGGGGTTGAGTTTTCGACCGTAGACATCAGTCATCACGGAGGAAAAGACTACATGACAGGTTTACAAATTATGATAGATTTAAAAATAGCAGACTCCGGAGAAAGCCAATCCCTATGAATAGAGCTGTCAAATTAGGACGATTGAAAAATAAAACGTTTGTAAAGGTAAGAAGAATACAAGCAATATTCTTATAAATTTGGACGAAAAAATTTTGAAGAAAATCTGAGAAATTTACTTTTATATTTTGTTGTTAAATTTTGCTAGAAAATTTTTATCTTCTCTTAAACTTTACTTCTTAAGAATTTGAAAGAATTGACAAGCGCGTAAAATAATAGCAGCAGAAAAGCTTTGCAACGATGCTATGTTTGGTGAAATTGCATATAATATTTAAAGTTACGAAACAAAGCAGTATTTTGAAGAAGGCATTAATTAAACGTTGCTGAGTTCTTTTGTTGCTGATTTAACTTTTAAACACGATGTAATTTAACTGACAAGATGTTGCTAAAAATTTCATTAAGAGACTTTTAGCGCACTTTTTTGCTTCTTACATCCTGCACCACTTCAGATACAGGGTATATTACGTTTGTGAGCACATATGTAATGCCCAGAAGGACTTAAGACGCAAGATGATGAAAATAAATCGATATAATCTCGCCTGCCCGCATGTCCATCCGATGTCGGCCCATAAAGATTTGTGATCAGCTTGCAGGTCGCAATTTTTGGGATATTTTGATTAAATTTGATGATTTGTTTCTATTGAACCGGTTCGGATCGAACTACTTCTTCGACAACTCTCCACGTATAGATCTTATTACGAAAAGTCTTAATTTATATGAGTAATTGCATAAAGCAAAGTTGTGTAAGGAATTTAATGGTAGGCCCTGGCCGGCTATAATGTTTAACAATTCTTTGTTAGAATAATGTTTTTATCACTTCAGAATGGCTATAAAATGTTTGAGGATCTCTCCAGTATACGTTTGCGAGTAAAGTAATGCTGAAACAGCACTTTATCACGTTTCTTGCATATTGCTTGCCATTTTTCCTTTAATGTTTTCTGACCGCATTGGACCGCGCTCATCACAAAACTATCGGCAAAAATATTTGGCTTAGCTATCGATTTTGGTGGACCCTCTCCGTTGCAAATGACGCCCACCTTTTGGCTTTGAAGCACAAATTAACTGGACTTTCAACACGTATGGAAATCTCCTTCGAATTGTTTTAAAAGCCTAGGAATGGCTTCTTACTCAACATCCGAATTTTTACAGAAACTGCATTTCTACAAACGTCTACAAATAAAGTCTTCCATTCGTTCCCCATCTTCTTTAGTAATCTGTCGCAGTGCGGCATTAACACCCATCAGCTTTTATCGACGGTGTATATCGGTCGGTGGCGGCAGCACTTTTTTTCCAATTCTTACTCTCGTCGTAAAGGATTTTTAGGACATAGTTTGTCAAAAATCAAATTCAAACAATGTATCGCAAATATGCGATAAAACCTGAAACTAATACTTCAACATAAAGGTAGTACGCTATAGTTTCATTTACAATACTATTTACCAATTGTCTCTCCTTCACTCAATTTTCTCAAATTCCTTCGCTTTTGTTGTTTTTCTAAATTTTTCTTTTTTTTCTTTATATATTCGTATCCCCCCTTTTTTCCTCACTTGCCTTGATTTCTTTCATGCCTTTTCATCCGGCATTTCGTTGCGTTTACTAGCAGACACTAAAAGGTTCATTGGCCACCGCCTAAAAATAATATAAAAATTGTGCGTTGCCTCAAGCATAGGCTGCATTATTATTATTTCCCTTGTCGTCTTAAAGTAGGATTTTGCTTAATTGAACGAGCCGTAGTGTTCTATGAAAGAAAAAAATTTTACAAAAAGGAAAAGTACGAATCTGGAATACTCATCCCATATGGCAAAAGCGTTGCTACTGCATATCTATTGTAGACTTCAAGCAGGAGCTAAAGCCGGTCTAACTTTTTCTTTGAATATTAATCAGCTAAACAGTTCCACAAAATATGTCTGTTAAAATGTGTGTCAGAAATTCTCATTTTATTCTGATTCGTTTAGTCGTGTCGTCCGTTTTCTTATTTGTTAGAAATGATGCGACAAACTCAATGCATTCTTATGTTCTCGCAGGAACTTTTGCAACAAAGAAATGTGATTTGCGATTCCAAAAAATCTAGCCAGTGACGGTTTATGGGGAAGCGGCAATTTGCGAACAATAAAAAATTCTAAAAGATTTTCGAGCCGTTATAAGCAAAAAACAAAAGAAAATGAATTATTATTTTCTAAACCGTCTACCACCAATAGCCCAGATGCAAATAGTAACAAGAGGAATTAAAGTAGAAAAAACAAAATTAGAGTATAATTTAAAACGACTTGTTAGAAATTTACATTTGGCCCTAAAGTTATTTAACTGGCTTGATAAACCCTCATGGACTACAAAAAAATTTTAAATTGGTTCGTTTCGACGCTTTCCAATATCCATTGGAGATGAATGCTTTCTAAGCAACCAATCAGTGTTGGAAGCAAGTTAGTAGATTGCCCTGAAGACACATGACATATCCGTATTAAATTTAAAAATGCATTGCTGCTTGCTTAGCAATACTGCCAAACGTTTAATTGAATAAATCTAAAAAGACCAAAATTTATTCTTCATGTAACATTAATACTTGTTCCAAATAATGGTCAATAAGTTATTACAAACTTCAATTTTTCAAGTTTCTTTGCTTGTCTTTTTGTCCAATATTTTTATTAAAATTTGCTTTACGTTATAGCTATTGGAGATAAAATTTTTATTAGTCATTACAACTAAGAAGTCATAGCAAATTTAAGCTTTTTTCAGTTAAGCTTTGTTGCTAAATCTTGTTACTGAGTCCCGTTGCTTGTTGCAGTTTTTTTTTGTTTCAGTTATTCTCTCTTTTTTGATCAGTTCTGCTGGTCAGTTTTCTTGCTCAGTTTTGCTCCGCAATCTTGTTGCACAGTTTTATTTCTCAGTCTTGTTGCTAAGCAGTTTTATTGAGTTCTACTACCCAGCTATGTTGGCCGATTTTCTCGCCCAGTTCCCCTGGAAAGTTTTCTTGCTCCCTTTTGTTGCTTACGTTCGTCGATTTTTTTTTTCGTACATTTCGTCCATATGGAACTCTGAATCTTCCTTGCGAACTTTGCAATCAAAAATATATTTACAATCGCTTGTTAAGCGTTAAGAAATTAACAATTTAAAGGTTTTGCTATAGCAATTTTCATTTAATTATGCTATGAATATTTTATAAATTCCTAGAGATTTTCTTTTAAATCATTGAGATGAATTTACGCAAATTTGCTTAATATACATAAAAACACATTTTAACAAGCGTTGATAATTTTTTATAGAAATGTTTTCCCATAATGGCTTTTTCCAATACCAAGAAAATTGAATAATTAATCATTCGGCATAAAAGCATGTCAACCGTGCAGATGTGTATATACAAACACAATATTCGTATTTTCGTCGACTGCAACATCTCAATTTCAACTTTGCCCTCTTTCTTTATTCTATCTATTTAGATATATATACAAATTAATATTCAGCAGTGCGTGACAGATGTTGTGCTCAAAACTTTCCCTCCCTACTTGTTCTTTAAATAAATAAAATTCCATATTTTTCCATTTGTTTTTTATTTGTTTTTTTTTTGAAAAAGTTATTGCTTTTGTCATTTTATTGCGTTATTTTGTTTGGCTTCTATATTGTGCATACTGCTAAGTTATATCCAAAAACAAATCAAATTTACATCAAAATTTCATTTATCTTATTTTGCATAGTACAAGCGCTAAACTTTTGTTTTCATTTGTTTTCGAATACAATTGAAATTTGAAATCTATAAAGATTTTTTCTTTTCTCTTTTTTTTTGGATTATTTTTCATATAAAATATTTGTGCATAGTATTAACGGAAATTAAACCATCAAAAGGGATGTGTGCGATAATCGAAAACATTGATGGCATAAATATTAATTTTACCATTTAATATATCGTATATGCCTATCGATATAAAACAAGCCCATTTAAATATGAAGCTTTTATTTTAAATACAAAATATTAATCATTTTACTCAGTTATGTTGATTCCTGCAAAATGCTTAGTCGTAATCAAATAAACGAAATGATCAAGAAACGAAAGTTAAGTAGTTTTAAATTAAATATGGATTAGACAGAGATTCACAAAAAGAAAGACAATTCAGCTTTTAAGTACAGTCAGTGAAACATATTATGTTAATATTTAATATAGTTAATATATTACTTGAGCGAGCTATTATTATTACTATTATTATATAAATTTAAGTCAGAGAATAAATCCTGAGATTGAAGTCTTAAAGCACTAGCATCGAAGACTTTCGGCTTATTTTTATTTATTTATTTTTATTAATTTTATTATTATTATTATTATTATTATTAAAAACTCTACCGCACTTGAGATTTGAACCCACTACCATAGAATTGCTAGTCGAGACTCTTGCCTACTCGGCCACTCAGGCGAATTATACTTGAGTTAACTTTACGTAAAATGTACAAAAACAAAACCATTTTTATGTTGTCCGCTCAGTTTTGTTAATGAAATATTGTTGCCAACCTTTGCTGCCAAGTTGTCAAGTTAGTTGGAAACTTTAAATCAATAATAGCTTAAATCACTGTTTAAAAAAAAAATCTATCATCGAGTGAGCAAATTTATAAGAAGCAATGAGTTGTTTAAGGAATAAATCATTATAAATGTTTCAAAAACACAATTTTTTGTGCTTAATAGATACTTTGGACCTTCTAGAGTACGTCGAAAAATCCATTAGCTGCAACAAATTTTTTCCTCCAAAATTCGGAGCTAACTCCCGAGCGCTCCGACAAGGATACTTATATCAAATGAATTCCATCTGGGAATTTACTTTTTGCTTGCTTACTCCTTTAATGGGCTAACGAATGTCTTCGGAAATTGTTTAAAACGTACTTTTAAAAACTTTAAAAAAAAACCCTCAAATATAAGTATTTGACTACCTTTCCTCCTATCCCAAAAAAATGATCAAAAAATGTTCTTTTCCATCGCTACAATGGTTTACCCCTTTAAAGCAACGTTTTAAGCTGAAGTCGAATGCGGACACATTTTCTAGAAGAGCAAAAACAGAACATATATAAGAATATTTGCTTTCGCTATTTGACTCAAAGGAAACCACTATTGAATAGCGATGGACGAAACTAAAGGGATAAACTAAGATAGTCCGATGGAAAAAAATCATGGTCCAGGGTACCCGAATCATTAACATCTATCGCGTCTTTAATCAATCGTTTGTCCTTGATCTGCTGAATTGCTGAAGAATGAGAGGAATCCCTGTCGCAAAATAGAATATAATCGTGTTTTCAAAAACTAAGAGCAATATTCAAGTTAACTTGCACGCATACATCGTATATCAAAATTATTTTTTTCATAAATTGGCAGCACGGTACATTTCTCATCGTAAATATTATTAGTGTTTCAGCTGCGCTTGGTTTTGTACAATACAAAAAATAGTTTTTCCGATCAACGCAATCGCTGGTTTTGTTGGGCAAAGAAGTTGTATTACATTTTTTTTGCAAAATAAAAGTTTTTGTGCGAAAACCTGTAGGATGCTATAGAAACAGTTATAAACAGTTCTAAAACAGTACAACAGTATAAACAGTTCTAAAAGGACCGGAAAAGGATTGAAGACGAAGAGCGCCATCAACCTGTACGTCACGTCAAACAGATCAAAGGTTTGGCACTTAGAAACCGTGGGTTAAAAATTAGGTGTCTTGCTGAGGCTGCTGGCCTTTCAAACGGATCAGTCAGCAACATGTTATTGTAATTATTATTACAATTTTTTAGACTAAAGAGATAAATTCTTAGACTAAAAAAGAAGCATTGAGCACTATCAACATAGGCTATCGGGTCTATTGTAAAAAAGAAAATTAGATATTGAGCCTAGTAGTTTTAATGAAGTAATATACTGCGTCGATATTGCGCTCTGTAGCTGATTTTAGGATGTCCATAGGATTAGTTGTTCCAAATGCAACACTTCTACTACAGGAAAAATTAACGCAGTCACAGAGAATGTGCTTTATTGTGAGAATGTAGGGCCAAAGCGAATTCTCGACAATGTTTTGATATTGATATATAGAAATGAAACTAAGTGAAGGGTAACAGAGGAGTAGTGATGATGATAGTATTGTAGATTTTTGCTATTTTTGCAATGAATTCATGAAGTGTATTATCTAAAGGTGGCAGACAACTTTCAGTTATGATTTTGTTGATAGGTGTCGTGCGAAAAGCACAGCCACTCTTAGGGCACAGCCACTCTTGTTGACATTAGATTTGCACCTTTCGTCATAAATTGTCAGAACTAACATATTAAAGGATATTTTAGGCCTGAACCGCGTTAAGTCTTGATTGGTACCAAAAGCACTCAATTTCCGCGTTGGTTCTTCGACACCATTTCGTTAAAATTCGACGATTCCTATCGTTCCACAAACGCAGTATTTAGCCTCATAAACTTAAAAGGCCGATTCGGGACAACGCCTGGGTCGATTGGAAAGATACCAGCTGAATCGAAGAAAGCTTTCCGACTGTTACCAAGATTGGTAAAAACGTTGGCACAAGGGGGTTTATTTCGAAGGCGACGAAGGAGGATTCGAATAATAAGTAGATTTAAAAAAGGTAAAATTAAATTCGTGTTAGTTTTTGAACACAGATTATATGACGTAAAGGTGATGTTCACTATTTGGATGGTCACTTAAATATAGTGAGCTATGAGTTGCTGTAATCCAAAAATATCATCGCTTAAAGAATGTTTTAGGCAACATTTGCTGTAACTGACTTGAATTTTAGAGAAAACCCGGCCGAGTTACGCTAAAAAATATCGCAAAATTATTTTTCAGCACGATGACCAGTCCGCTAAAGGTTAGAATCAGTTAGGATGTGCTACATTATCCGCTCTGTTTATCAGACATTGCCACTTCCGATTGCTAATAGACTCAATTCATAATTTTTGACTGGCCTGCAGGACAATTTCGTTATTATGGCGTCGACACGCAAATATAAGTTTGTTAGCCCAATGGTTTTCTCGATGGAGTGAGAAAAAGGTGGGAAAAGAGAAAGAAAGAAATCACTAAAGGAGAACAGAAATTTCGAATGGAAGCTTTTTTATAAAAAATTTGTTGTAAGCATTGAAAGTTTTACTAAAAAATCCCTAATCACTTGAAATCAAAAATGTTTTCACCTTACGACCTTAAGACGGATTTTTTGCTCGAAATTTTTTCTTTAGTATTGAGTCGAATTTTCATTTGAAAGCCTATAAAAATTACTTTCAAGCTTGAAATTTCCTAAGTTTCTCCTTAATTCATTTGATAACCTTTGATATATTTTTATTTCAATTAAATTGTTTTTTTTTTACTGACTTCTCTCCTAGACTCAGAAAACTCAGAATTTAACTAAATTTCCTTTCTATGTAATAATTATTTCTATTAAAATAGAATAAATTGTTTTAATTATATTGTGAAATTGGATACAAAATCGCTTTTCTTTATATAATGTGTATGCATATCTACGCTACCTACTCTATGAGAAGCTTGTAGGCAAATGAAAATCATTGTTAATGCCAACGAAACAATTACTGGCACGTTTCCGATATTAATATTGAAACTTTTCATAACAAGATCCATGCATAGAATTGGCTGCTATGAAACAAGAAAGCGGGCAGCAAGAAGAATTTTATTCATCTTTGTACGAACATTGGATACCTATCAACTGAGCTAACTATGTAAGAATATTGATCAGATTTTTATATAGTAGGTGTGCAAATGAATTTGTTCCGTTTTTTAAAGCTCAAATTTATTTCAAATATTTTTTATTATTTATTCGAAATATACATCATCATTATCTGTGGTGCTTTATCGTGTAGCTTATGGATGCAGTGGAAACTTCGTGGTTTCGAAGCGAAATAGTCATCGACTCACTTGCACACATCTTCAACTACTCCGAAAAATTAAACTGTCATATATGACTGCACTTAAGAATATGCGGGTTGTGGTAAAACTTTTCAGCCTAAGCTGAAAATTATTTGCTTAACGTACGCAAGTTTCATCCTTTTCTTCTTCTTCTTTCGGACTAACATTTTTTTGCCCGAATTCTCATATATCACTTGCTAACTGCTTTGTTGTTTACTGCATTTTCATTCCAAGCCAACTCAACAATTTCCATAGCTTCTTTTCCAGGTTAACCCAATTAAAAAAACAGGAAGACACAACACCTTGAATGACATGCGTCTCTGTAAACTTCGAACAACAGCTTGTAAACAATTGAACCCTCACGTCTTTCAAACGCAAATATTTAAGTCATTTTTATCTGAAATTTCGGGAAAACTCAACGCTTCAGTTGCGTTTTATGAAGCAACCAATTTCAAAGGAACGAATTCAATAACACAGCGTAAAGCGTAGGATACAGTAAAATTGACGTAATATATATATATATATATATATATATATATAATATATATATTTATATAATGTATATATAATATATAATAATATATATACACATCATGCATCCGCATGAGCAGCCTAGTGGGCAAAGGAGCGCGACTAACAACTCAATGGCTGTGGATTCAAATCTCAAGGGTGGTAGGGTTTTCAATACAGGCGAGCATATTACCTAAGTTATCCGGCAATTTATTTACAAAATACATAAACAATAACCAAATAAAATAAATATAAATATGTATTCTTGATCGGTCTGAGCTTCTGCCACGGTTGAACTGAAATTGAAACTTTAGAATATTAGTTTCTACAAAGAAAGTTTCAAAGTGTAAATCATGCAGCATCGAACACTCCTGCAAAAATTCACTCTAAGATGCATACCGCTTACTAATTTGGTATAATGTAATGTTGTGCTAAAGTGATGATCGGGATATACTTTACTATACCTTTGTACAGAAATTAATAATGAAAGTGTGCTCCCATTCATTTTCATATTTTTACTTCTGGTCCAATCAGCGCGCATTCAGGCCATTCTAAAACACAATTAATGGTAAGAATTAATCAAAAGTAACACTAACAAATTTTAGTTTTCTTAAGCTAAGTTTTATCATCCTCAGATTCTTATAAAAAATAGGCCGATGAAGGGAATACGAATTTAACGAATGTTGCAATAAGGGTACCAAAGCTAGTACACTTCCCAAACCAGTCGATAATAATAAAAAAAAGAATAACTAGCGGCATGGAGACCGGGCTATCTATTGCTTTACAACTGAGTCTACAAGCCAACGTAATGACAAGAATAAACCTTCAAATGGCAACCAAACAAAGAAATTTATAAAATTCAATAAATGCATAGTTAGGGTTGCGTTCATTGGCGGTTTGTTAAGGCAGTGCGAAGAGAGCGTAGGCAATAGGACGTGATAGGTAATGATGGAGATACAAGAAAAATCATATCACATGTAATTTATGTCGCGTTGAGTCCTTTTGCATACAATTTGATTTACCCCGATTGCGTGCTTTATAAAGCAAAATTGCGGTCGATGGACATGTCATGTACAAATAAAAATAAAAAAGACCGAAAAAAAACAATTTATTTGTTTTGCCACAAAAACAACAAATTAAGCACATTCATCAACACTGCGAGCAATGGGAGTGAGGTTCCATGGCAAATAACTGAAGAGCAGGCACGTTTCCAGGATTATCCATTTTTGTTCTTGCTGTTCGTATCGTTGTTGTTTTTGTTGTTGCTATTGCAAAAAAGAGCAATTTTATTTGTAGACACTTTTTGTAATAATAGTTTTTAATTCCCATTTAATGCTCTGTTAATAATTGCGATTTTCTGCAAAACCCAAGCGAGAGTGGAAAAGACAAAGCTAACCTTCAGGGCAACGCAACCTTATATATACGTATGTATATATATATATCTTATATATCTTATATATCCTATATATATGTATATATATATATATATCTTATATATCTTATATATATATATATCTTATATATCTTATCCTATATATATGTATATATATATNATATATATATATATATATATATATATATATGTCTTATCAAAAATAAAGTCTTATTTGATTTAAAACAATTTTTATTTCAGTTTTTTTTTTTAAGTCTTTATTAAAAGTGTTTTTCCTTTTTCCCCTTGTCATTTATAATTTCCATTTGTCAACCTAAAAATAAAAAAAAAAAGTTGTTGCCGTTTTTTATTTTTATTTTTTGTCCCTTATTTGCTAACAATTGCACCATTTTTCACTGATAGTGATTTATTTTTGCGACATAAATCAATTTATTTGTAATACTGTTATGAATATATGGAATTCATAGGCATTTGTTTTAATTCCTTTTTTTTTAATATATCATCACTGCATTTGTGGAACAATAGCAGCGAAAAAAATCTAATAAAAGCATTTTAATTCAAATAGCTTACTCAGAGAAATGTGAAAAAAATTTCTATCGAACATTTATAATGAAAATTGACACGTGATGTGTATAAAAAAATATTAAAAATAATCAAATCTTTATCAAATTATTCAATTTAATATTAATTTGTATTTACATCACTTAACGATGACATAGACAATAAAACAATTTCTAGTGAATTTTTCGAAATGATATTTACAAAGATAATTAATTAATTCAGTTATAGCCGCAAAATTGCTGAACCATAAAATTGCCTGAATTTACGTGGATCGTTAAATTTTTGCTCCAAAAAATTGGGCGGATTCTTAATCTTTTATTTTACAACAATATATTCCAAAGTATAATTAGGTTGAATATATTTTTTCGAGAGTAGCAATAAAAATTCGTTTTGAGTGATGGATGACATATATCAAAGCAATGGATTTATTAGCCTTTCGTTTATTGTTTTTGTGTAAATGAATAAATCTAAGACATAACAGTCGATGGCTACCGCCACCTTTTGAATCGAAGTTTACGTCCCTGTTGGAGGAAAATCCAATGTCAGTAGATAATTGCGAAGAAAATCGACGAATTATCTGTCGCCTCAAGGAAGCATCAAACGGTTCCTATTGCCGTAAATTGGGAAGTAATCACGATAATGATATAACGGTCAGAATGGTTCGTACCTTTTCCCTCATATCACTTTTTCTTCGTATACATGTGCCATGTCATTAAAAAATTTCGCACGTTTTTAAGTAGAAGGCATCGTTAGCGTTAAAAGTATGTCACTTTAACGGTAATGTCCTGCTGTCAATATGAACACATTATAAAATAAGAATAATTTAGTTTAACTTTATAGAAAGAGACAAAGAAGATATTAGGAAATCGTTCCGCTTTGTACAGGTACATCGTGATATAAGACAAGTTTCTCTATATAAACCTGGTTATAATGGCGTTAATATAATCGCTAAGGTCGTTAAACAAAACTGGGATCAGTTTCAAGAACGTGTGTTGATCTCCATGATTTTCCGTTGAAATGGTGGTAACTACAGGTGAAACGCTTAGCTGGCGCGAGTTATAAAGAGGGAGATGAAAAGACAGAATAGTATTTGATGTGAGTCAACCTACGAGATCTTAACGAAAGGCAACCAATTGCCGTTGATTTGCAGCATCAATAAGGCACTCGTTAAATTCTGAGCACAAATAAGGCTCTGTTGAGAAGAATGTGTGTGTATGAAATCTGCAGATTAACAGCTCCACTGGATAACTGCCTCATGCTTTAACCTCACGATGTCCGCTGGCAAAACGGGTTATTTTAGCACGAAAGGGGGTCCCACTGCTTCTAGAATACCAGATGGACTTAAAATGTACGGCAAACGAAGCTATTCTAGTGACCGTTCGAAGTCCATTTGCACCTTATTATTCATAGCTCCCACGCTTTCAGATTGTCAGAGCCAGTGTATGTGACAACAGCTATAAATGATAAAATTGGTGACTACTTTTGAACAAAGGGACGAGGCCGCAAATAAACTCTGCATAATCCCAAAAAGCTATAAAAATATAATTTAAATTCGAAGATATCATCAAAAGGATGGAACGAAAAATACCCAAAAAGAAAAACAATATGATAAACATTTGACATTTCTATATATTTATCTTTCCTCTTTTTATATACAATAAATATCAGCTATTGGATTACATGTGAATGTGTAGTAATGAAAGCAAATATTTGATTTTATTTTTGCTCATATCCCTTGACTTCCGTTGGTTGATATGTGGGTTAAAGTGGTTAGTGTTCTTATATATATATATATATATATGTATATATATATATATGTATATATATACGCGTATTCATCATCATTGGCACTTACAAAGATTTTTCTAATTTCCGTTTTCTATTTTACTGATGGTATAAAGTGGTGGTGAAATTTGTCGTTACTACTTCCTATTCATTTGTAAGCATCGTCTCCTCATCATCAACAATATTGTCACTGTTTATTCATTCGGATTTGGTTTAATATCATGAAAACGGGAAAATAGGGCAGTCTTTACAAATTCTTCTGTGCGGAGTCTGAGCATTTGATATGAAGAGAGCATGTATAGATGGTGTATAAGCTAACAAAGTGTTTCTTTCATCATCAACAAAAACTATTAGTTTTTCCAATTAACAATTTTTTTCTCTTTCTTTTTCATCTTTTTTATCTTTCTCAGCACTTGTCAGTTCGTTTTCATCAAGCTCTACCTCTTTTCGTTGATTACATAGTATCAAGCATTTCACATTTTCAATTGTTGACATTTCATGTATTGGCTCTTACTAGGTATTTTCAATTGAGCTATTGATGCACCTATAAAACTACTACAGCTGCTCTGTTACGGTTATTGTCCCAGTTATATTAAAAGAGAGGAGGGATTTTCTATTTCTCTTTATTATCATCACAACTTCATTTTCTATTTCATTTTCATTTCTAACATATGTTGCTCTAATTGCTGGTCTTTGTTGTCGTCACTAGCTGGGTATAAGCATATAGACACAGGCCCAACTCATGGCTATTATCGACTTTAGAATATTGTCAAGCATTTTCTTCATCTGCTTTGATGATTACTGGTGAATGTTAACCGCTTTTTCCCATTCATCTATACCAACCATTATCTCTCTTTTTCCCCTCTCTTTTATTTGCTGTTCATCGTCTACCTTTACTGTCTTTTTTTTTTTTTTGCTTTTTTTTCAATGTTAATGACTCTGGCAAATGCAGAGATAGGTAGGGAGATAGTGCTCAAATAATGACAACAAGGTAATGTTACGAACGCTGTTAGTGAGGTTCGTTCGTGTTGATGACATTGACGTTAACGATAATTGCATAGTTTGTGTTTGACAATTAACTGTAGCCTTCAACTCTTCTCTTTATGTAATTTTTTGTTTTTCTTTTAAAACTCAATCGATTGTCAAACATTATAAATGTATATACATTTCGAACTTTTCAATTTATTGGCGATGTGGTTATGCGGTTCTTAAGGCATTCCTTTAATGGTTGGCAATCATTACTTTAATGAGTTTTTATTATTTAAGAGTACATGAGTTTTATAAATGTTGGTGCTTACGCTATAGACAGTTCTTTAGCAAAGCGATTGAGATTTGATATTCGACAATGTCGAGTTGCAATGTACATAAGAATGTCATTAAAATTATTTGCAATTTGAATTGAAAGTGTAGATAATAGATATTTCCAGTTGCTTGAGAAACGTTTGCTTTTTACTTACTCACTCACATTATAATCTGTTACGAAGAAGAGGGTAGCGAAATGAACAAGGCTCCGCATGTTGTATTCATAAGTGAAAACATTTTGATCAGAGTATCGCGAAACAAAGGCTTCGGGTTTTTATGTAAACTTATTTTTACATTCAAATAAGAACAAATAAGAGTTGTTCTATTAGTTTAAAAATGATCTTTGATGTCTTTTTGAATGTGGAAAATATAAAATTTGTTAATTAATGTAATTAACTTAGTTATTAAGAATAGTAGTTTAAGTATTATTGATTGTTAGTTTTACTTAAATTTGTCCAGATCCGACAAGGAAATCTCACGAGACTTTATGGAACGATGCTGCGGTCTTTATGTTAATGATATGCTTATTTTGTTGGTGGCCCAAAAGATATTCTCCGCCACACACATATTAAATTAAATGTGCTCCATAGAATTCAATAATACTATACAAATATCTGCGGCAGAAACCGTGACCTATTGATATGCGAAGCAGCTTGAAACGTTACAGTTGGGAAATACTGCCTATTAAATACCCACTTTGTCTAATTTTTCCCCGCCTAGTTTCGCTATAAAGTATTAAAAATTATAGGTTTGTTGCCTGAAAAAGGATTGTGTTTTATGGGAACCTTTATACGAGGAGAAGCCCCTAAAATTGACCTAAATGGTTGGAACTCACCTCACTAAGTTAATTGATCAAGTACTAATACTTTGGATCGACTTTCATAACAAAATACTAGAAATAGACGTTTTGCTCTCAGAAAGCATATCTTTTGCAAGAACGCTTACGTAAGAGGGAATTGAAAACATGAATTTGTCTACTGAAAATTTTCCGTATTCATATGGCGAACCATAACAATGTACTCCGCCAATTTTTATAGAAGAATATTGCAAACTTGCAAAAGTTTTTTTCGTATAACTGTTCTGTCAAAATAGTTTATTACACAGGAAACTGCCAGTAGAGCATAGTTCGATCCATTCCATTTTTCAAAGCGTTCGTCCTTGGGCCAAAATTTGTTTTTTTTTTTTTGTATTTGTCCAATCACTCAGACTTTGTGAGCGTATTCCCAATAAGTAGGTACTATGCTCTTACCTATTTAGCACTCGCTGTAACTGCGAGCAACGGAAACTTCTCGCGAACACAGACTTGACACTCCCGATTCTTACCTACTTGACTTCGCATGCGAACATCTGAGGGGCAAAGGGAGGCACATGCTTAAATTGACTTGGAAAATGACTCTAAATCGATAAGTATAGTAAAAGAAGAAGTCTTTATGGATATTACATAACGAACTTTATATATTCCTACCGTAAGTATTGAAGAGTGTAATGCAAAATTTCCAAGAACCATGTCCGAGTTAAAAACGAAATATTTGGATGTCTAGACCCACTTGAAAAAGGGAAAAAATCCACCAAATTAAATACCAATTAACGTAGCATATTAAAAAGTAAACGCTTGTTGAACATCATGTAAACCACAATATATTTCATTGTAATCTGAGTATTTTCTATGTACTTAATGTTTTCATAATTTATTAATTCAGTTATTAGCAAGGTGCTAAGCGCATACGTTGAGGGTATAACATTAATTTGTTATTATTGTCTATTAGAAGGAATTATACTATTATGTACATTATGGAGCTTAGAGAATAAGCACATATAAGACAGTAATGGGCGTCTTCAGTGATTTCCACGTTATTTATTCAACTGCTTTTAAAATTAAGTTCGCAGTATTGAATTTTGATTTTTAGGATAGTATAGGTTTTATATATAATTCTTAGGAGTTTTATTTACAAATTGTTTTCAGGAACTTAAATTCACAACGCTTTAATTGCAGTTCAACTCTCTTGACTCGACTCTCTCGACCCAATGCCGATTCACTTTTCGACTCGCTTTACCTTCCGCAAATTCATCCGCTAATCCGTCCATTCTTTGTTCCGATAAATTTCTGTTAGTTGTCGTCACTCTTGTCGTCAATCGCCAGCTGCTTGACACAGGTAACACAGCATAGATGTAGGTGGGTTTCTCCTTTCTTTACAATTTTGCTTCTTATTCTTAGAAAATCCACTAATCGAATCATCAAATATGCCACTTTCGCAACAATACCTTATTGTCCGATTAACTGTGGAGATAATAATTTTCGTTGTACTTTGTTTGCAATAGGATGCAGTGAAAGGAACTGGACGAACAATACCATCTATTTGCAAGGATAACATCGTTTAATATAAAAGCAATGAACAAGCAAATATGCGTAATACGTAATCTGTTTTATTAAGATACATAGATTTCTTGATATATTACACTTTGCCGCTTTAGTTTAGTTTAGTAAATTGGAATTCGACCTACTATACGTTCCAAGCTTATGATAGCCTTAAACTTTCTAACTGATTTGTAGGCGACTTTAGAATGCCGTTCTTGTCTGGCTGACTGCTGACCGCTCCCTACGGTTACCCCGAATTTTCGTCGGGGCATTTTAAGCAATGATGTCGTACATAGGCCTCGATGCCTAGCAAATAGCGAGAAGATGCCTCACACCAATTTTCTATTTTGGTACGTCAGGAGTAGTAGTAGGAGGAGGCCCTTTGAATGGGGATTGTCTTACTCCTAGGGGCGTCGGCTATCGCCGAGTTCAAATGAATCCGTTTGATATGAGGCACTGTGAGGTTGGGCCGTCCACACTAGGTATTCACACTGCACGCAGCAACCTACACTTTATAATGCCCATCTTTTGCTATTATGTTTTGCAATTCTCTAGTTACAGTTTTTTGTACTATTGATTAGTGTGCCCACTTTCAAATTTAACTTTATTTAACACTGAATAAATATCGGGGAAAAGGTTTAGCTTTCTATTTCATTGGATATGGATTCATAAGGTTATGCTTATCATGACGTAAATATTATGGGTTTTCTGATAAGCGATCCTAGACATTACAAGCGGTGCAGGAAATCTAATATGCGTTCGTATGCAGTAAACAAAAGTATACTAAAATATTAATTTAAATGTATGTATGGAATTTAAATCAAAATGTTTTCGCTTTTTATACATCAATACTCTTGAATTATTTCATACATATACATACACATTTTTTTTTAATAAAAGAAACGTTCTTTTATCGTCCTTTACTCTTTCATTTTTCTTCTTATTCCTTCACTGAGAAAAAAAGTGAAAGTGAAATATCTTTACATCGATTATGACTTATGTACATGGATCTTTGTCTTTGGTGGTCTCTTTGCTAAAAAGTCAGAAACACCTTTGAATTTCATTTTGTGGTCAATTTCTCAGAATATTTTCAGTTGAAATGGAAAAAAGACATGAAAAAAACTTATTGGTTCTTCCATTAGTTTAATTGAGTTAACGCAAACTTTTTTGTTATACTCTTACAAACAGCCAACCAACCGAAGGTTGGTTGCATATGCCAAAACGTTCATAGCACCCAGAAGAAGATTTTCAAAGGCTATAAACAATGAACATTCAGTGGCATGGGAACCAGAGCACGTTTGTTTCGCTCTGCTCTTTTATATTAATGTGTATGGCAAACATTCTTCAGGCTGCAGAAATTAAGATATGGACGCTTAGCCGACATTGGAGATGTATTTGTTCGTTTTTGGGAGGGAAATAAAAAGGACGAGCAAAGCTAAATATTATTTTCTTCGATTTTCGTCTTGATTTTCAAAAGCAATGGCAATAAGGTGTGATATGTGCAAGCTAACAACTTTCTTTTCACTATCGCCTCTTTGTCAGCATATTTTTCACTAAGAAAAATATAAAGGTTTTTGGGAAAGTGTTTTAAATTGATAGAAAAACAAATTAGTACTAAGGTGTGGTTGCCTTGGGCTGGGCCACACTAATATTAAGTATATGATGTAATTTATAAAAAATATTTTCTATTTCTATCCTATTTCTATTTGAAAGGACAAACCTATTTCGTGACCATATCTTATGCAAAACATTGTTCATCGTTAGTCATATCTTTTTCATTTTTCAATTAGTAGGTGCATTTTATGGCGATGGAATAATGTTCTACGGGTCACTAAAGTGCTAGTCAAACGGATGATTCAGCGCTAGTCGTATCCTTTCTCAATTAATAGATGCGTTCTAAGGCAGTAGAAAGAAAGTGTTCTCGAATTAGATTGTTTAGCCTTCATATGAATAAACTCTAATCCCAGCTGGCAGAGGCGATAGTATTTTTCATTAAAGGCATTGAGAAAGCTCTTCGATCAGCATGGAAACATGCTCATCGAACATTTTGAATTCTTCTGCTTATAAATCATTTTGCTTTGTCTTTTTGCAACTCCCTATCTCATTACTACTACTATTCCTTGCATAAATCTTTATCAATTCCATAAGCCAGGGAGATTTATGATACCTTACATTTAATAAAAACTCAATCTTTCATTGGAAGCATTATTCGATTTGTTTGTCCACGATTGAAAGGTTGATTTGTCTTGCACTACAATTTTTTGAATTTTTTTATTTGGAATTTCCTTAACAAACGCATTTTTAATCGTCAACCACAAGACCGTGCATAAAATATCTTTGCCCTTAAGGAGCTTTTCTCACCTTCAAAGAAGCGCGATTTAATTGTTCCCAGTGTCTTAGTTCAAATTACAAATTTTCATTTCTGTCCTGCCGAGACCCTTCAAAACCTTTCGACCCATAAAACTTAAGCTTTCGCTTTTCATTTAATGCATTGGGGGGAATCGTCGTTTAACACATCTTGCAATTTTCCGGGCTTAAAGTTATCACATCTGCTCTTGAGTCGTTTTGCTTTCAATCTAAGAAAATAATGTTCTGCTGGCAAATTTGAATCACGCTCCTTCTAAGCATGTAGAATAAATCAAAAAAATAAAGTAATATAGTAACGATTAGCAGGAATACTATACATTTTTCTTAATGGAATGGAAACGAATTCAAGAGCCGAACATCGCCAACAACGGTGTCCTGAGCTACCCTAACTTTCATAAGTGAATTTTAATAGTGCAATGGTTGCTCAAAAGTTTTTACCCCGGAATAAACACGTGTCTCATCCTCTGCGGATATCCATTCATTCATTTATGCTTCTTAGCGAAATTATAAAAGAGTGAACTTGTTTGCCTAACTTATAGCTGCATACACATGTTGACATATGCTTCTAATTTTTATTTCTTTTGTTCTTTTTTTTGTTTCTTAATTCTAACCTTCGATACTATATCTGAGATCTCTGCATCAGCTTTTACGATTTCAATTTTTCGTGAGGAGCCGAACTATCCTATTCCTCAAACTATCTAATAAATAAAATGCTAGATTTATTTCGCGTGCGTGATCGTGATAATAATGACACCTTATTGACCTACGTACCACTTTTCTTATTCATATTTTTTATATTTACAAAAATAATAATTCCAAATCCGCATAAGCAAATAAAATTAACAAATGCAAAATAAAAGTAAAGTGGTGCAAAGGTGTATATGTATGTGTATATAACACGTAACACATAATAAAAAGAATGAATGAATTAATGAATGAATATATAAAAATCCAGTGGATTGGTGTTTTCTCGACAAGGTTAAAGCTCAATTGGCCAATTAAATGAATTAAATGAATGTCACTTCCTTTACATACATCGCAGGCGGTATTTGTTATGCTTAGCTTATAATAATTAAAGTCAATATTTTCATGAAACAATTCAAAAAAATTCTACAAATCTGACAAGACATTCGAGAAAATTAAATTTATATATTATTTCCAAACATGTCATTTCCGCCTTCTTATGGCACCAATCTTGGCTGAATTTGCGATTTTTGTAAAAGTCATGTTCACCAAAAAAAAAAAAAAAAAAAAAATTTTTCTTGCTAACATTTTCCTTTATACGCGTTTAGAAAAATGTTGAAATTGTAGCCTTTTTTGTTTTATATATTTTCCGTTTCGAGATAATAACAAATCTAGTAACACCTTATATTGGATATATGTGTCTGCCAATTTTCTTACAGTTTAAAATGCAATTTTCTTTCATATTTATTCCACCGTTTCCTTTTTTTTTTTTTTGCTGTTGAGTTGAGTATGTTTGTGCAGGTGAATCAATATTTAATAATACACCTTTCTCGACTCTGAAGGTTGAAGCTACCAAAAATTACAAAGCTCAGCAGCAAAATTCTTTGGCAAAAGTCAACATTTAATATTTGTTCTTTTTTTTCTTTCGTTGTTATTTTCCGTGATCTAGCTTTGGCGGCTTAGTGGCAATAAACTAAAGGCGCCATATATTTGTTCAATGCTGCATCTAAAGTGGTCATGCATTTGTTTGACTGCTTGCCTATTTTTCTCTTAAATTTAATTTCCTTCAGATAATATTAAAGCGAACAAAGTAAGAGTTTTTGCGACTGGATTCACTGTATTTAAAAATTGTCCGACTTTTATGGAACCCGCCTGTACAGCTTGTACAGATTTTTGACATATTCATCGATGATGAGTATATATATATATGTGTGAATGTATGTGTCTAAATATATATGGTTTTCTTATTTGGGCGTAGTGACAGCGTACTGCCAACTAGCGGCCCTCTGCCACTGAGGTAAAAACCAGGCCTGGAACCGCTTTCGCACTACCTCGAGAAGGACCCTTATGGGTTGTTGATACTCACAATATCGTCTTCGTATGAGATCAGGTGTTCGAATGTCGCTTTTATGTGGCTTATGCCATAGTAACTCAAGCAAAAAATAGCGCATTCTTTCCACCCCTCCTTGTCTATCAACATAACCGCAAGCAGTGGCCCGATTTCTACTTCCAGAGATTTGGAAGGCATTTCCTTTAAGTACGCCCAAGCTGCACAGACAAGAAAGGTGTGCTGTACGTCATCGTTTATGCGTTGTTCAAGATTGGGTTTGTATCGCATTGTCGATATACAGCTGCTCATTAAGCAGCAGCTCGATGAATAACATTCCTGCTAGAACTGCTGTCGCTGGCATACATTATTCTCAACGTGCATAGCCTTTGAACTGATGCAAACTTACGTAAGAGGTGTTTACTTTACTACGCTACATATAAATTTTCGAATCGCTTCCGTTGGGCCGTTTATGTTTGTGCACAAATTTGCATAGGATAGTTGCAGTCACCGGTACTTGATCCATAACCCACTTAATAAATTCCGAAAAAGTCCATTTTGGATCCAATTGCACATCAAGATATATCAAATTGAAGCTGAATTCAATACTGTACCTATCAACCTTTTTTTGGCATTAGAAGACCCTTCTGCCCGTCACCAGTATGGCATTGCTTTTCCGCACGCTTGGTTGTAGTTTGACCTTACGCAGCCACGGTCAGTGTATGTGTGAATGTGTGCATGCATGTAAATTTAGTAAATATTAAAAAAAATACCAATTCATTTAAGTGATTTATATGAGAAGAGAACAGTATTGCCGCACGCAAATTTGTTTATGTCTTGTAAGAGAATTGGACTTCCAGCTAGTCTAGTTTTCACGAAGAATATAGAATACGACTTCATACGGAACTGCATTTACCCGAAAGCTCAGTAGCCAATATCGCTCGGCCCTACTTTCGTAAGCCATATCCAAGTGGACAACGGCTTTCATCGTTAAATCTTTGAAATTTATCACATTTAGTCAGGACAGCAACTTGAAGGAAGAAGAAAGGACCTTTCATTAAGAACGACACTTTTTAAATTGTAATTTTAAGAGTCAAACCAATTGTTTTGCGCTTCCGAGCGTGAAATCATTCGGTAGCACTGACATAGTGAGGCGACTGAGGATTGTTGCGCGTTTAGAATTTTTTAAAAAACATTACCAAAGTAGTGGCATACTTGTAGTTCATCGTTGTTCATCACCGCTTCTCTGTTCAAGCCGTGGTCAAGTGATTTCACATTGAAAGATTTTTCCTTTGAAGCTGCATCAAAGCCTAGATGTATGCTGCCAAACTACAAACCTTGGAATATTTGGGAAGAAAATAACGCAAACAGTGGTTGACAGAGTGAATAATAATGGAAACCATCGTATGCGTTAATGTGTTCAAAGCTGTGAGCCCGCGAATTAAACGACGTTTTGTTCATAACACAACGGCAATCTCCAAACTTCAAACAGAGTAACACTTACTACGATACGGTGCATTGTTGTCAAATTTTAATAAGTATAATTTTTAACGGGTATCACTGTTAATGAAAGATTCTTCATATAAATAATAGCTATTATACTATTAAAATTCAAGTTTTTACTCAGCTCAGTCTTCAGCAAGTCAGCAGTCAGTAGCTCATTTCATTACTTAGGTTCAGGCCGCAATGACAACCAGTTCTCACTAAAATTCTTGCAAACATTCCAGTCTATGTTACTGAGTGAAACAGCAAAAGGTCCTTACGATCTGAAAGTTTCAATCGTCTAAGCCAAAGTTCATTATTTAATTGTCCTTGATGGCTTGAAAGCCCTATTAACGTCGATCCTTAAGGAGTTGTTAGAAAAGGAAAAACTCCAAATTGTGTAGTAGAAGATCAGTTTGTAACTTTACATTGAGATGATCGTGTGACCATTAACGTTGTTTTCTGGTTCTTGTTATAATCCGAAATTTAAAGAAAGCCTTACTATTCGCCTGTGTCCACCATAAGAATGTTGAGTAGGCCGCTGTAGCTTGTTTGAAACCTGTAAGGAACTTAACACACCCATAATAAAGTATCTATTCTAAGGCGAACGAACAAAAAGCCCATTTATGACGATCAGAATTCTACACGACATATACTACAAACAATGAATATCTTTACGCTACAAAAATCCTGCTGGCAAATGTGCAGAAGAACTGCAACAAGCTTTAAATATATCCGGTGCTCTCATCTCTCCATTTAAAGTTCTTGAAACGGAATGTGAAATTTTTCTTCTTTTCAATCAATTACACACACAAAGAAAAGGCAATCCTCTCCCGTTAAATAGGCACCACCGCTCATCATATAGGGCCCTCCTTCCGGTCCGGGAAGAAGGCCACAACGCTCATTCGACACTTATCTTAATTTTATTTCATTAGTCGTATAAGGTAACAATAGATGGTTTTCTAAAACTTTCTCTGATATCTATTATTGGTTGTATTGTGAGGTGACAAAAAGCAAAGAAAATACCAAAAAAGAAAAAGAAAGATAAATTAAAAAATCTGAAAACGTAAAACATATCTTTATACATTCACTACACGTCTCTAATAAATAAATGTGTACTTTTAGGTTTGTTGTCCTTTAGTTAAAAGTTTTGTTTCCTTTTCATTTTTTTAATTTCATTACATAAGCGGGTAATTTAAAAAGGTTCACTGCACACACGTAAAGTTCTGATGCATTACACACGAATGCTTTACCTCACTGACTCACATAGTGAGTTGTTGTTAAACATAAACAAACTTGTATGCATCTGCACTTTTTGTTAACCTTACAGTCGTCTCAATTCAAACGAAAACTGAAGTTGAGTTAAAGCTACACGCAATATCCAAATGCAAACATATACGCACACATGCATACATACATGCAGAGAAGGAGTAATGTCAACAAACTATTGTAGAGAATTACAACCAGGATACGGAAGTGGCAAATTTATTATAAAACTCATTACAACATTTTAATGTTTGAGTTGTTAGATTGTATTTTATGCATACATACATGCATATACATATACATTATTACGAATACACACAAATAAAACGGCAAATGCAATTGCATTATTGCGTACATGTGAAAGTAAGTAAATATTGTACACAAGCTTCTGTGGGAAACTGGGGAGCTTTGACATGCTTAATAATAAAAAACATTCGTAAACTTAAATTAAATACATATTTAGAGTTTTGTAATTTTATAAAATTGATGAAAAATATTCTAGAGTTTATAAAAAATGCCTAAAAATAAATAAAAAAATTCTTCTGGTACAGATATATTAAGTTCGTGCAGGCGTACGCAGCAGCCAGACAGAGCTTTTGCCTTAGTTTAATACGAGCAGTCACTCAAGGGACTTTTCCCTATGCGCGGTAACACAACAAGTGAAAGTTTGTCTGACTGCCTGTCTCTCTTATATATTCGCCTTCACTTTGCCGGCCGCAGTTTTAAAAATCGTTTGATGATATTTGGTCCAAAAATCTACATTTTTGAATACCGAATCATACTGCTCTTTTGGGAAATGGGCGCGTAGGTCTACCAGCCAAATTCTTGGTTTCGGTGCCTTCAGCTAGGAAAAGGACAAGGGGAAAGACTGACCTTTAAAATTATGTTAGAAATAAATTAAGGAAAAAAAACGACAATAGTAGTCGAGATGCCGAGAAAATGAAGATCACGAAACGTGTGCACAGGGCATACTATATCAGAACACCAATGGGTTCTACAGAAATCTTCTCCTCCTGTTTGGAATTGTGGGCAAGGATTAGATTAGATTAGATTAGATATGCACCCTGTGAATGCCAAAATCATTCCAGTATTCAAAGATCTGTATTCAGAACGTTGAACCAAATCGACATATTAAAAGTACCTAGAGGGCTTAACATCTATAAAATGTTTAGCTTTATTAAAGAGACACGACTAACCATCCACTCTAATCCCCAAAAAAAACGAGACATCAATCTTAGTTAACACTGGTCATCTATCTTTTAGTGCTGGAACTTATTTCTTTGATCTCAATAAAATTTATAATAATAACAATATTTTTATTTGTGTCATTTAATAAGAAACATTCATAATAAAACCGAATGGAAAGAAAGATTCTCTCATAATTAACAAGAAAAAAATTAATAAGTGAAATATGCAAAAGTAGTTTTGGTTGAATGATCTACTAAATCTGCTAAGTGGTTCTAAAAAGTCGAAATGAATCGAAATATGGACTCTAGATACAATGCGATATACGACAAATGTAGATTTTGTCTTTGTCTTTACTTTGAATTCAAATATCGTACACGAGAGCTTGTAGTGAATATTGAAAGATTCGACGGAAATCGAAAATCTTTTCCTTTTCTTTTGTATAAGAATAACCATCAATAATTCCATTCCTATTCCTTTCTCTATCTATTGTCTCTAATATATTAAATTTTTTAATATATTAAATTTTTTTAATATATTAGAGCCTTATAAATTCCAAGTGAACATAAGTTACCGTCTATATCAATTTGTCGAAAATACCAGCAATAAAAGACTACAGGCCCACCATTAAATGCTCTACTTCACCCTACAGTTATTCATAAAAAGATTTGTCAGAATAACGCGTCATTTGAGAAGTGGTCGAACAAGTAGTCCGATCTGAGTCATTTCCAGCAGCGCTCCTTGTTGCAGTGTTCCGAATTTCGTCAAAATGTCACGAAAATTGCGGTATGGGGGTAGGACATAAGAAAATAAGACAGATGGACGGACAGACCGGTTCAGATCGCTGGGAAAGATGGATCTATTCCAAGTCCATCCACACAAACTTAACAGTCCCTGTAGATCAAGTAGTGTAGGGTATAATAAAAGCTCCATAACTCCATAAAGGAAAAAATCCAAACTTGAAAATTTATGTACAGAAATTCTACAATCAACAAGCTAAAAAAAATTAAAAAAAAAATTAATTGACAATTATAATGTGTTTTAAGAGAAGTTTATTTTAAAAACATGTCATTTTGCAAATTACTGGAGGTACAGGCCTCGCATCCATAAGCCTCACTTCAACCGCTCCAAGCAAACTAAATAACTTTAATTCTGCTTTTTATTTCATTTTAAAATTACGTCATAAAAAACGGTAAATCGGCCCGTTAACAAAGGCAGCGGCTCGTCTGAGATATTGCTTTTACAAATAACTGCATACACGAAAGGCCGATTGGCTATAAACTGCTTGCCATCGCCTATTAAAGTAAAAATAAATACATAATGAAAGAAAAATTTTAGTGTTGGCTTCTAAGAAATATGAAATGATTTTGAGTCGGATATTGTAAGCTTAGCTAATTGTCAACTGCTAGTCGACTTCGAATCAACGCTGGTTAATTTAGGTTCGGCATTCAAAACTTGGTCAAAGTTATACTTTTACTTACTCGCGGTAATGAGTTGATTCTAGTTAAATACGCTCCCTTTTTGTTAATTTGTTAGGGGTTTAAGTTAAATATTTTTTTTCCACGAAAGTCATCGGTGTCAATGAATCCCCAACAAATTTAATGAGGTAATTGCATTTTGGTCTGAGTGGTAATAAAAAATGTGTTTCGTTTCCTAATGTAAGGCATATGTAAAAGTGTGGAATTTATCTTGTATAAGCGAGCATTTAATTAGAACTATTAGCAAATATTTTTTTACCTATTATTTCAGAAGCTTGGTTAGCACCTTCTTCGTGTACATCAATGAAAAACTGTATTCCCATAGCCGCTAACTCTAATTCCGTTGGATTTTTTACAATTTTGTTAAAATCATTTGTTCTTTGTAAGGTACGGTTCAAGCCCATCTAAAATTAATTAAGAAGATGAAAATATAAACCGCCTTTTAAACTGTATTTCAAACACATACCTCTTTCAGATGGTACGTAAAATCTCCCCTTTCTTCGCGAGGGAATCTGGGCAATTCAACACTAACTAAAGTACTGGACATGGCCTCCAACACATCTCTGAAGTAGAGCTTATAAAATTTACTCTCCACATATTCTAGGGTAGTATGTTTATCGGGTAAAAATACCAACATTGACATGCTCCATTTTTCATCCCCTTCTTCATAAGGTAGTTCTAAAACGGTGGCGTCAATTTGTGGCAAAAAAGCATAATTAAATTCTGCCTTTAAGTGCATCATATGTATTGGGACAACTATGTTTTTCTTTACATAGAAGTCTTTAATGGACGTATACTTTGGGGGAAATTCGGTTTTCCATATACCCCTCAAATAGAGCACATTCACTGCCAATAACTTTTCAAATGCGAAAAATTCATCTTCGTAAACCGTACGATGCATTAAATGATTTGTTTTTGATGCTGTGTACTCGTTAATTCTTGCCAGAACTTTTTGGGGCTTAGAAAAAGTAACGCTTTCGACATCGAATAAAAATTTTTCCCTTAGTAATTTACTGAATGTGTCTTTCATTTCGTAGCCTTCTTCTATATAAATTCTGTTGGCAAATTTGATAGATTTGCTCATTTGCAGTTATGATAGACGACGATAGAAATAATCAGCAATTTCAATATCACTGTTTTTATTCGGGTCAAACTGAAAACACTTATCTATTCAACGCCACTCGTACTACCCTTGGCACCCAAATGAAGAACGGCTCCGGTCATTTGTATAAGGAATGGTGAAAAAACGAATTTTCGAGAACCTTCAGTCATTTCTTGGTAACTTTTCATGGCAAAATCCCTTAAATTACGATCTAAGTTTTGCGCTTGACTATGTTTAATAAACATTACACTTTTAAATAGAAGTAACACAATTGCGTATACATAATCTCTCGATTCTTTTCCCAAATTATTAAATGGCTTCATTATGCTAAGTAATTGATTTTTGAAAATTGATGTTTGAACTCACCGGTGTAAACTTTGAATGAAACTACTGCTAGTTATATGAAATATCTGAGCACACCTTCATTCTTGTCGCCCATTATCAGCCAGATAACAGATGACAGATTTTGACTGTTATTATACAAAAACTTAATTCAAACGAACTTCTCTAATCGAAATGCTTGACTAATTAACACTTTATGGCTTTCAAGTACGCTTGACACGCTACTCTTAGTACATACATTCATGTTGTACGATCTTTCCAATTAAAATTTTTCAAAAATAAGTCTACAGAGTTCAACAATTTTGACTTCACATCAACTTATTTCTGTTTAACTTTAATTCATTATTCATTATAATATTGTTACGAACTTCGCTTTTCTCGATACGGTCTGTATCACTAGACCGTGGGTATTATTTTCAAGAGAAATGCACTTCACTTTTAACTTCAAGTTTCTTTATTTACAATCTATTCTTTAAAGCTAAGATTATTTACTTTTTAATTTGGCAGTACTCTCGACTTCCTAACTCTAATATTCTTTTTCGACTCAAATGTTCTCGTGCGACTAACTCGGCCTTTCGCAAATAGTCCACTTATATACACTTTTACAAGCATGTTACAATAACTTAACTTCACTGGCTTCATTTTTAACCCGTTAACCTGCGTTTCTGCTAATCGTTTTCTACGGCCGGCAGCTGTGTGACGCGCCGCGCATGTGCACCTGGGTTTTTCTCTGTCTGTTCTCCTGCTAATCTTTTTCGTCGGCCGGCAGCTGCATGACGCGCCGTGATGCACTAGGGAATTTATTACTTGCGAAAAATCAATTAGTTAGCATTAACTGGATTTGGGATTTTCGTAACAGTATAATAATAAAAATAGTTTCCATCATTCTCTCCAGCGTCTTGCCTTCTATCTGGAAACATGGCGATAGCGTGTCGAATGAACGGTATTGGTTTAACAGCGATCCAATTATCGTCCCATTGTCGAACTTCTTCAGCAATTCGTAACCACGCGCCAGCCAAGCCATGCCATATCGATCTGAACAAGTGGTAATCAGAAGGCGCTGTCTGGTGAGCGCGCTGGGTGCAGCAGAACTTCCCATTCGAGCTGCAACAGTGTATCCGTGAAAGCTGTTGTAATGTGCGGCCGAGCGTTACATTGCAAGAGGATGACTTTGCTTCTTTTAACCGCTATTGCTGGTCTTTTTTGCAGCAATACGTCCTTTAAATCGTTCAATTGACGTCGGTAGATATCTGCAGTCACAACTCAATTCGGTTTCAGCACCTCACGATACACTATGCGTGACAGGACCCAATGCATGCACAGCAAAACTTTATGGCCATGAATATCCGCTTCGGTGTTGATGTGGATGGCTCCCCTGGACTAACCCATGACCTTTTGCGATTTGAATTGTCATTGTAGATTTACTTTTCAGCGCCATTCACAATACGCCAGAGAAAACTGTTTTTTCTTGCCTGGCAAACAATGAAACCGCGATGTTGAAGCAGTGCGAAACAGCATTTTTAGTGAATTCGTATGGTAGCCATTTTACCCCTTTTAGATGTTTCCCAGCGCATGTAAACGTATAGACAGAGACAGTTGACTCGTCAAACTGTTCGATATTTCCTTAAGAGCTTCAGCTAGCTTTTCGTCCAATGAATCGTATAATTGATTGTCTTCGAGTTTTTGTGGTCCTCCAGGCCGTTCTATATCTTTTGTTGTTTGGACATCAAATTCGCCACTTTTACACCGAAGCAAACCGAACCAAAACCGAAACATCACCACAAGCTTCTAAAAGTGTTTGATGAGCTTCGGCTGCAGATTTCTTCAAGCCAAATAACAAAAGTGCTGAATGTCGAAAATGCAATGTCGAACGTTCCATGATTAGCGTCTGTATTCACTGAATAACTCAATAATGCTAAGTGCACAACTATTGTTTTATGTAGAGAAAGGTCAAAATCATTCAATTTAACCATTGTGTGCATTGACGTTTTGCATTGCCTTATCATTTTCACCAATATATGTCGCTGATCAAAATGTATGCAAGCACGTAATAGCTGCAAAACTACGATAGACTGTCAAATTAAAATATTAACGAAATTTCTGGAGTCGTATTGGAAGTGAGTAAAGCATTATTTGACAAACGTATCCAATTTTACTTACTTATCAAATTAAGCGGAAAGAGTGGCTGGTCAGTTATTCCACATACTGAAATTAAAATGGGCGTTCAAATGCGAAAGCAAGAGATGTTTTTGCTAAATAATTTCTACTAATTCCAATGACTTTTCATCCGATTTGCATATCACATGCAGTGTCTTTAATTCACAAATATTTACTACTCTTTGTTGTCAAGAAAGCATCAATGCTGCAATTCTACTCGGAAATTGCTGAAATATTTGTTCTACTCCGGCAATATTCAACACAATAGTTTTGCTTTACTTTGACTGGTAACATGATTAGTGCCTCTTCTCATCTCTATTAGAATAGACATTCTGCACAATGAATGGTATATGTGATTAATTTGAGAGAGCTTACGCAAGAGAATAAGGAAAAATGAGTAGACAAAAGCTGTGCTCGTAGTAGTAGCTCTTAATACTCTTTTCATGTGAATAACTCGATTTTGAAAAACCATTTTAAAGATAAATTTAACATTTCCATAAAAATGTATTGTGAACATAAAAATTCATAGGTTTTCATTTGGAAGGCGTATTAAATATTCTTTTTTCTTCTGTTTATAACAACTTTTATTAATAAATTTTTTTTTGGTCGTAAACCCTTTTTTCGGCCTTCTGTACATTTTTATTTGTTTCAGTTTTCATTTAGACGTAAAGGAAATTGAAAAGCTTATCTAGGGTCCTGTGTAAAAGACCTTCAATGCAAACCAGGCAATAATAATGAAAATAAAATAAAAATAAACGAAATACCTATACGGCAAAAGCAAGGCACTCCCTGCCAACTCACTTATGTGTTAATAAATACGCAGTTGCTCAAACTCTTCTATATTAATGACAAAAAAATGGGTTGTTTGAATGGTAATAAAATATTAGGATGCTCGGAATGTGATTTCGTTTCTTGCCAGGATAAAAGACGATATTTTTGTAGCAGATAAATATACTATTATGAACGGTCGAATTCGGTAAATATAATCCCTCAGCGATCTTATGAATTGTTGTTCGCCCTGTAAACCGGTTCTGCCACTGATCTTCTGCCTTTAGACACATTCGATAATTTTTGCCTTGCTTGAATACCATTTTTATTTTATCTGTAGTAAAAATCTAATACATGTCGGATTTTGCTGCTTTCCACTTTCCAAAGCCGATACGGCACCAAAGAAAAACTATTCCGTAGAATCGAACAATTCGTTCCAAAACCAAGTCTTGCTTTATTAGCTGTTAAAATGTGTAACGAAAATGCGGCTCATGTGCCGTTTTGGCTGTAAAAAAATGCAATTAAATCCATTATTACGAAAACACGAAGTCGGTCTTTCGAATAACCTAATATATTAATGATGGATGGGAGGAAGACAATGTGGAAGACAAAGAGAGCTACTTTTAAATCCACTCAGAAGCGAAGATGATCTTGATTTAATTCACATCCCATTTTTTATTTTTAAAGCAAAACAATGCACGGACTAATATTATTCGACATTTCTTCCATTGCCGAAAGGAAGTAAATCAATAATCAACCAGATTATATGGTGTAAGTCGAGGTGGATTGTGAGTTTGTAGATACGATCAACTTTTCAATGTTTGGTTAAAAAATAATTTTATAGTGTCTTTTTTCACGCTGTCAGCATTTTGATTCTTAATTTAATTCTTAGTCCAGCCATTCATATCTCTTTTTTTAATATGGCCAATCACTCAGAGGCTGTGTGTATATACGTATACGTGTAAAACCGTGAAGGTCAGACAAAAAATGATCCATGTAGAAGAGGGCGAAGCTTAGTGGCAATAAATTTTATGCTGTAACTCCGCCCAGGTATGGCCAAACACACATTAAGAGTTAAACCCGCGAACATCGAATTAGTGGTCGCGACTCTTACCTATGCCCGTTAATTCTTTCAGTAGAGATCTTATGAATTTCCCCGAAATTCTAAATTTATTACATCTCTGTCGATTTAAATAAACGAAATTTCTTATTACTGACAGGGAAAAATCATTTCTCTGATGTCTAAAGTGACATTGCTTAAATTTCTAAGCGCTACTCTACATCATGCAACTCGAGCTTTAAGTATAACTTTCCTTCCTAATAATCCTTGTATCTCTTTATGTCCAAACTTCTTTGACCCTGCTCGGCGACCTCCATTGTAAATTGTAAAAACCATACTGACGTTTTAAAAGAAGCCTTAGGTTAAAGTGGACTTAGTAGTGTTTGAATTAGTCATCTTTTACGGTTGCTTTCCTTTGTATCATCTACTTTTTTTGGATTTCATATTAAGCAAAATATTTTCGGATTTACACCCTTTGCCTACAAATATATTCCATATGTTTTTTCTCATACACGTACTCATTATATATTTTGTTTAAAAAATTTAATTTCCCAAAAACACCTCTCGATTACTTATTTATTTATTAAAAAATAAGCTGAGGAAGTTTCTACTTGAAATAAGAAAATTACTTTCGTAATGTGACAATTTTTAGTTACTTGCCATCATAAGAGACTATTAAAGTTACTTGCACATTTTGTAAGCCTAGTCTTAATTTATATCATTTTGACTTTATATGCAACAGGTCACTCAACAAGTTCGTACGATGACATGTAGATGTAGTTATAGTTGCCGCAACAACTGCCGAGTGCATGTGATACTTACATATGAAGATATCAATTAATATTTTTTTAATGTTATGTTGCTGATTATGGGCGTGTCAGGAGAAAATTTACTCTGACGTCTTAGATGGTGCAGTGAAGTTTTTGGAACAACGGTGAGATCGGTATGTGATACAGATTAAAAACCAAAAGTCGGTCATTTATTACGAAAGTAGTTGTCTGCTGCCCTATTTTGGGAGGAATTTGTCGGTTTGGTAAATATTTATATCCAGTCTTGGAGCCATAACAGACTCTAGGTTATAAAATATTGCCTATTTTTGACGTAGTTAAAGTTAATTATGCCTGCTCTTAAGCTCCATCGATCTGATCAATCTTCAACTTTACATTTCAATACATAGAGTCAGCAGTGGCTTACTAGCAAACGACCCAGGAACCGAACAAACCGATATGTTAGAATCGACACTTTGCAGTAATCCAGTATATATATTTTGTACAAATATCGAGGTGAGGTTTTCGATGTTTTGATATAAAGAGAAAGTTCTCTTTCCAAATTGGGCTACCATTTCTAGAGAATATTTTAAATATTCGAAAATGTTCGTATTGAGCATATCTAATATAGATTGCGTTAAATTTTTTGCGAAAAACTATCAAATTTCTATCGTGGTCTGTAATTAAGACAGTGTGTTCCAAGAGTAAGCTTTCTATTTCAATGAATACAACCGTAGCAATCCCAGTGGTAAACGACTGACGGGAGGAGTTAAAGAACCGCAGCAACATAGGTGGGCAGTTAGCAAAGTGACACGAAGATGAAGGGACGGGTCGACGAAAACTAGACCTATGTAGTGAAAGTTCAAGTTTGTACGTCCAATTCCTATCTATCAACTTTCATCCCATATTATTACCCATAAGTTACTCCTATTAAAAGAGTTGGGCTATGGAAAGGGCTGAAAAATTGGTTTTATCCAATTTCAATATGTGTCAAATTACTTTTCGATATATACCAAAAAATATTATAAATCACAAATTTTTTTTCACATAACGAATATTCCAAAATACGCACAACGATGCATGCAAAGTTGATACATCATTACTACAGACAGAGTAAGATATAAAAGCGTCTATTGTAAATAAATGTAAGAAATTGTAATTACAATTCTCTTTTATAAGTGAGTTTCCCCCTCCCTCTGTCTCTTACTCTCTTTCTCGCTCTCTCTCACCTGTTTCATTTGTAAGGTAAATTTATCGCAGACTTTAGAATGACGCAATATCATATTAAATTAGAAACGAATTCTCAAATTGTCATATATTAGTTAACAATTTTCATCATTACATTGAACAAAATGTTAATAATCATACCAATGAATTGAAGACAGTAATCAATGTATTTAAAGTTGGATGGTAGGTTAGAAGATACTGGTCTGCTAAGTTTACAAATTTTCATAAAGGCTTCCAGAATGTGAAAGTAATTACATCCACAAGCGTAAGCATAAGTCTTCATTAGGCTCTTATACCTTTTACCGATTATGATGAATTCTCGATAGAGATTTTGGCCCATTTCCAAGTAAACCATATTGACATGCATTAATTAAGTTTTTGTATTAATATTATGCATAATTTTATGCGCCTATACATGCACATGCAAGCATACGCCTGCTTACCTAACAGAAGTTTCTAAAACATCTAGAAACTCTGCTTTAGTTTATTGATTTTAAATGATGCTTAAACTGTGCTATAAATAAATTTTTTTTCTTTTTGCGTTATCAATTTCATGAAATATATTTTTAAGTGCTTTTAAAGTCATTTTTTTACTTCTGTATTTTACAAATGCCCTTCATGGCTTCGATAACACGAGCAAGCACTTTATTTTTTTCATAAAAGATTTTTTTTTTTTTGCTATTTTTAGATTATTTTACTAGAATTTCTGGGTAGCATGTTAAAAACTGATAAATGCCATTAAAATATTCTAACATTTGGCATTTTTTCTCTTTTTTATTTTTGTAAAGCACACTCAGCAGCTGTTAGAGTCGGTGCACATGCATAATTTAACACAAATTAATAATAAATCATATTGTAAATTGCAAAGATTTCCAAAGTGAAATAAATTTTCAATATCGATTATTGAAATGTATATCGATATTACTGAGCAAGAAAAGGGGTTGAATTTAGAAAAATACTTTATATAAAATACGCCCAAATGTTTCTTCAGACATCTCCAGGAGCAAGAAAAAATGGTGCATTTAAATGAAAATTAAATTACAAAGTTTTTTCCATACGTTTAAAATATGCGTAACTGGTCTTAAGATAACTCTGCCTTAATGAAAAATTAGAAAATAATTTTATTTTAATTACTTAGCTATAAGTAGGAGTAAAGAATATAAAGTTACAATTTAATTAAAATTATTACTGAAGAAAAATGTTTTCTCTTTTCTAAGAAAAAAAAAACAAACAAAAAATATATGGCCTACTTTTAGGTCTGAACATAAAGCCAGTAAAAAGACATAATTTATGGCATATTTTTTGTGCCCTATTAAGAAAATGTAATTTAAATTTAATTGCAATGAAAGTATGTTAGAAATTTATATATAATATTTTTCAATAATTTAAGTTATTATATATGAAAAGCAATTTTAAAAGTATTAAATTTTTTTAATCCCCAAATGGACTAAGCAATTATAAGTCGTATATTGGCTAACTAGAGCGATCAAATTTAAATTTAATTTTCATTAAATATCGCCATTTATGTAAGGAATTCATAAACTGCAGCTTGAAAAATTAAATATTTTATGGTAATTATAAATCATATATAAAAAATTAAATTTTTTTTTGTATATTTAAGTATATATAAGAATATCACAAAAATGTTTAAAATTTAACAAATACTATGCATGTGCCATACCTCCATCAATGTTTAATAAATTTAAATAATTTATACGCACTAAATAATTTGAACAATAAACTTGTACATTTTCCTAATGAATGAATATTCAACACCGAGAAATTTTATAAATTCTACTCAATTATTAATTCATAAAGATATAAAAAATAAATAAATAAATAAATAAAAATAGCTGAAGCCTAAAAATAGCTAATGTCTAAGACAAGGAGTATAAAAGTTATATATACGTAGATGTTAGCAGTAAGATTCGTCTATAGGATTGTAATAACTTACAAATTTACCATACAGTGGTAAAAAACCTGCGTCCATTTCGATCATAATCTTTAATAAAGCGAACTAGTTCAAATGTTGCTTTCACATTTGGCAAAGCAATATAACCTATAAGCGATATATAAGATTTGGGGCACTAAGATGCCCCGTTTTTTCTCTTCGGGCTTACGTGATAACATATCTTTTTCATACATCCTTATGACTTTCTCAAGCTGTCAAACTTTTAAACTTAAGTAAGACAGTAACGACTTTGAGTATGTGTGTGAAAGCAAAGTTTGTGAAAGTCTACCTCATAACTGTTCGAGCATTGACCCGAAATTAAAGTTTTGATTGTTTTCATTCTGATAAGAATATATTTGAAAGCTTTGCGAAGAAAAGTAAATCGCTGCTTGAACATGACATTAATAGTAATCAAATGCCAATATGGAATGAACAATATATTGTAGTATTACGCTTAGTGGTCAAGTCAGCAGGTGGAGCTACAACCAAACAATTCACCGTTTAAGGCATATACCGGCAATCTTATCGGTCCGATCTTTTTTAAAGGACTTTTAGTCATTATTCCTAAGCTACAGTGAAAAGCGCATTAACGACATTTTTTATCCCAAAAAAACATATTGTTTGGCCTAGTCAATGGTGCTATCAATAGCATAAAGTATTAATATTTTTGTTCTTATTCGGTAATATCTTGATTCCGTCACAGTTCTTAACTATAACCAAGCTTTCTAAATAATTTCTACGTCCTTAGTCTACGCATTAGGGATTAATTTATGAATTTTTTTAACAGAATGCGGAAGAGTAATACACGGTGTCGAGTTCTCGCTTTTGATTACGCGTGCACTCACATGTCCAAACGCGTATATGATTGCTTTGTTTGTGTCTGATGATTTCATAACAGGCGAATTTTGATTATTTTCTGCGAATTACAACGTACCTGCAAAGAGAAATAAGCAAATTAAAAAATCAAACGACCAAAATAGAAAGTTAAACAAACGAAATATTCTTAATCTACTAATAAACACAAGCATTTTAAAGGGAAGGCAGAAAATTTTCGTACAATCACATTATTACTGTGTATTTATACCGCCTTAAACAACACCTGTGTGCGGAATATAATGTTCACCAAAAGACAATACAGTATGTAATCTAAAACAAAATTTGTGTACATGATACCTCGCCGATGCGCCCGAGCTGCGCAAGCAAAAGAGATCTGTATCTGGAAATTTCTTCAACACTCGTTGCGATCAAATGCAGCCTATTTTTAACTAGGTTAATATTGTTACCTGAATAAAAAAAATGTATTAACTTCGACAATTCCCGGAATTTTTGGATGAAAAATGCACATATTACAAATTTATTTTGTATTTTCTTATTTTAATACATTAAATGAAAAAAACAAAAAAAAACATAACCCCTATAATTAAAAAATAATTTCTTATTTTGCAAATAGTAGAAACTTATTGTTCGCTGACCTTGTTTCATGTATTTGTTTGTATGTTGTGTAATTGTTCGTTTTTTTGCCAGCTTTTGGTCTTACATTTATTTGCTACTATCACGTATTTGTATATTTACTAGCGTTGTTATTAAATGCATTTAAATTTCTCTTAAGCACTTCCGTTGCTGAGCATGTCCTTACTGCTGATTTGTTGTAATTGTTAAATATTTTTTTTTTGTTATTTTGAATTTTTTTTTTGCTCCTTTGCGTTGCACAACTTTTTAAGTTAAAATTTTTTTACATTGATTTAATTTTTTTCTTTTTTGTATGTTTATATTGCTATTTTTATTTACCTCTATTATTCACTTATTGTTGTTGTTAAGTAAGCATATGTTTGACGTCGGATATTACGTTACAGTTTTTTAAATTGCTTAAAATGAACAAAGCAAAAAAGGCGAACAAAGAATAAAATCCTTAAGCCTAATAAAACAAATTTAATTAAATTGCTTACTTGTTTTAAAGTAAAATATACAAAAAAAAAAAAATAAACAAAATCAATTGCAAAACATTTTGTTTTATTAATTAAATAACAAAATTGTTCCATTTTTTTTTTTATATTAAAATCGTTTTTCATAAGATTTGATTGCTGAAAGTATAAGCTTTTAAAGAAACTTTATACCCACCCATGTTTACATATTTACACGCGACTCAGAGGGTAAAGCTTAAGAACTGTACGAAGAGGATCGCTTGATGCGAAACGTTGTCTACGTGGTCTCAATCGACGTATATGCACATCCACCCAGTCTTCATATATGTCATGTTGCCATACACCCGCACGTATCTTATGTATAATATTAATATATCCTTTAACATCGAGGAGTGTTTAAATGTTTAGCTTTTAGCCTAACGACGTTGACAATGGCGACGGTGTCTTAACGGGCTTAAGTCGTTTAATAAGACATATGTGCGTATGGTTTTATGAGTGCGTGAGTGCGTTTTTAGTCAGGGTTAAAAATGCTAAAGTGCTTGAACTACACATAACATCAACAGCAATAACGTTTTACATACTTACATATATATATATATATATATATATATATATATATATGCGATATATATAGAATCGTAAATATATTAATGCTACTACATGCTCACGCTGTTCACGCTGTCCATGTTTTGCACGCACTTACTAGCTACATGAGTATACAAAATAGAGGGTTAGTTGGCATGTTGTTTTATGCTTGTAATCAGTGTCGTTAACATGCTGTCGTATAAAAAGTGAAACACGTACACGCACAAATATACATGAGCATCCGTATAGAAGAAGAGATAAATTTATATAAACATCGAAATCTTAACATTATAACGAATGTGCAATGAGTGCCTTGTAAAGTTCACTTACACATGCAAACATAGAAAATGATTTTGCATGTTGAGCAATAAATTTTAAAGTAACTAAAAAGACAAATTTGTTAAGTTTATTGGAAAAGGTTAAATTGAAATGTTAAACTTGAAGAAAAATGCATAAGTCAACCAAACGAAAGTCAAAGCGAAATAACTAATCATTTTGCTCGTGACCGAATAATGTTGGGTTATCTTCAACTCAACAAAGCTTTCGTTGGGAATATGTGTTAAAATGTTATGTAATAAGGCTTTTTACCTAACTAGAGATTCGACTATTGAAAGAGCATAAGTGGCCGGAGCACAAAACTCGGAATGCGTAAGTAATTTTTAATAGAGACGAATGTGAATTACTATTACTACTAAATTTAAACCCCATGTGTGAAGCCGTTGGCGCTCGGTTAACGGGAGCGTCTGTGTCGACATAGCTATATTTTTTAACATTTCACGACCAACCGTATCCATGGCAGTGGTAGCACAACATGGCAACACCTCATCAGTGAAACGGAATAATAGGCGAAACCCAAATCTAACTGATAGAAAATAGAACAAAGGATTGGGGCCAGACAACATATAATTACTGCGGCAAAAGTGGCAACAGAACTCAACGTTCACTTGGGCAATAACAGATATAACATTTATGGAAGAGCTGCAACTGCGACACTCTTTGTAACAGAAGCCAGCACTAAGCTGCGATCTTGAAATCTGGACACTTAAGTACTGGAAGAATATGGTACGATTCGACAAATCATGTTTCACATCATATGCCACAAACAGTTGGTTTATGGGTGAAGAGCCCCAAAACAAGCGCATGATTGCGACTGTCTCATTTTATAATCAAGCATTAGAGAGGCTTCGTTACGATTTTACGCCCACATCGTTCAGTATTCTGGTGGTTCTCTCATTCACATTAATGGCCGAGTTATTGCGAACAAATATCTCGATACTGTTGCCAAACACTGCCACATTCCAAGATAATAACGCCTCATACACCCAGCCAAAAAGGTTCAGTTTTGATTTGAGCAATATCAGAACAGCATCGAACATCCTAACCACTACATTTGTCGGGCCTCAACATAATTAAACCATTGCGTGGAGATTTAGAATAGAAAGTGTGCAGCAGATTTTCATCTCCATGAAGCAGATGGCGGAAGCTTTGGTACAAGAATGGAACAACATTTCTTTGCAAACTATTCAGACACTCTACAAATCTGCTCTGTAAAGGATTGCAACATAGTATTATGCTATATATAAGCGTATATGTCGTGAGCAACGAACCTTTAGGTGTAAACCTAATTTTATACCATAGCAAAAATTGAGCTTGTTCACGATTTCACATAGCTGTTCGAAATTTTTTCAAAATATTTAACTGACCAATCTTAGGGCTACTTTCCGCTTTCGTAGCGGTCAAGGCCCGGATAAAGTTGATTAGAGTGTAAAACCAACATCACTTAAAGCGGGTGAGCCAACTAGAGCAAAAAGCAGCTTGCAGACCAAAATTTCTAGAACGAGATTTCATAAATTATTTGTGAAACAAAGTTTCTCTACACAAGATTATATACAGAGCAATAATTTACATTAACGGTGTTCTAGGGTATATTGCGATTATTGCTAACAACGAACAAAAAAAGGCATTAAAAAGTAAACTGTATCTATAATATATTGGGTATATAATGAAATCTTGAATTGTTGTCAAATGTTCTGACATATCTGCGGCTCAATTTTATTTAAATGTTGTTATTAAAATCCCCCAGGGATGGTTTCATTGGTTTGCAGTAATTTATAATTCACACGACTAAGCTGCTCAAACCAAATGCAGGGCATGAGCTTCCAACGTGCAGTCAAATCTATTAGCTGTCTGCAATTATTATCCATCGTCAGTCGCAAGAAATGTTTTTTTCTTGCCTTTTGACCGGTTGTTCACTTTTGCGTTTAAAAAATGCACTTTCACTATCACTCAAACTCCGTTCGAGTGGCATTCAACTTAACCTTTTGTGAGTTATGCCTAGTAAAGCACTTGCTTACTTAAATCCGAATTATTTTGTAAATTCCTCTCGCATTTGACACTCGTCTTCGACGAGTAACGCCTCTACTTTGTCGTCTTCTAATTTTCTGGACCTGCCTGGCCTTGCTTTCCATGTAGAAATCAAAGTTCTTAAAATCTCAGAATAAATGAGCGAAGGCGTTTTTCAGCAGCATTCATTGACATCCAGCAGATCTTTCTTTCACATGCGAGCAGAAAAGACAAATTTTCCTAAAATTTTGTTTGTATATCGCAAATTCATTGCGTGAAGAAGTCGCGGTATTATGGAAAGATCTCAGAATCTAATATCAACGTATTGTTGTGAAATGAAAATGTGTGTTTTTATTAGATTAAAAAACATTTCAATTTTAATTATCATTCACATTATCAAAAAAAAGTCGAAAATTTTTTTAACAATATTTCCCACAAAATTCTAACGTACGGAGAGGCTATAAAATAATCAAAAGACTATAATATAACCTTGACCTGATAATAAAGGTAACTAATTGATTTACATACAGTGCGTATATAATATAAAAAATGTGAAAAAAATTTCAAAGTACTTGCTAACATTTTTACAATACCATGTCTATTAACTTGTAACGTAACCTCTTTTTTCCTCCGCAGATTTTCGTCATCCCTTAATTATCGTTGCACACTAAGAGGCTTCTTTAGCTTGGTAAATATTTTTCACTATTTTATAACGTTTATAAAATGCATTTTTTTTTTTGTTTTTTTAATGCACTTACATAAGCAGAGTATATGACAAATACACCTTTCACCGTTCATAGTTTAACTATAGATTACATAAGAGCTTATATACATTGGTACCCTATATTTTATCGTTAATATTTGTGACACTTTATATAGCATGCTATGACAGTCTACGAGCCGTAAGTTATACAAGCAATACAAGCGTAAGAATATTATGTTATACAAACCATGAGATTTTCATATCGCACCCTTATCCTTTCAACTACCCATCCACACTAATATTTGCATGAATAACACTATTATGAAATGATGTTTATATGAATACGGCTGCACTTGTAGCTAGTATTGACCTAAATAATCTCATAGAAAAAAAATATTTTTACAATATATAATCAATATAAGTATGTGTGAAAAATATTGCAGGTGGCAGTTTCATAAATTCCAGTCAATTAAAAACCAATATGAAAATGTCAAAACATTTTACCGAACTGAAAATACAACAACAATAGTGATAGAAACAGCAAGTAATAGCAATAACTTATGGGATGTATTTTGTCGTAGCCATCACAAACTCTATATGACAACCGATTAACGTCAAAGCAAACAAGAGAAGATGCATTTGGCGCAACGAACATATGTGGCCCTCTAAAGACTAAAGTCTTTAAAGGATTTTATTAAAGAATTATTCTTTAAAGGGTGCTTTCAAATCTCAGCCTGCTGGCTTATCCTTTGGCAACAAGTTTCTAGGGCATCCAATAGCAAAGGCAAAAAGTAAAGCAAAGGACGTAACATAAAACGTGCTTTCAAATGGAAAAACTTTTACGCTGGATTTTCAATACAACTTTTTTTTTTGTTTTTTCGCTACAGCACAACTGTAACTATAACAATTTCTTTAGCATTTTACTGCGAACAGTTGTGTGTTTCTAAATATCGTGCCGTTTATGCTTCTCTAGTTATCCTACCTTTCTTTTCCATGTTTTATGTAAATATTTTTATATAAAAAAAATTCGTAGTTACTATAGAGATCTATAAAGTTTGAACGATGATACAAATCATAAAAAAAATTCGAAAGCAGTTTAAGAATTTTTTATCTTGTCTACCAAGAAAAACGAAACGTGTCGTACGGATTGCGAAATGTGCGTCCGATAAATTGAATTTTTTAATTGAATCGAATTATACTTCGATATCCTAAGAATGGAAAATTTAACATTGACACTTGGTGCTGAGAGTTTCACTTAATTAATGCAATGAGTACTAGATGGGAAAAAGATTGATCAGTTCACATATATATAGCATCTTTTGCCGCAAGCTATACAAACCGAAGCGATTTAAAATGTTAACATCTACTGAGGAAGCTAATCGGGGTCCAAGATCCATGCTATAATTTCTCTGTGTTCAGAAATATATTTTGCAGATATTCTAGGTACAAGTAACATTGACAGTGACGAAAAGAGATAAAAGACCATAGATAGTAATAGTGGATGGCAAGTATTTCAATTGTCAAGCTTTGTAACAAGTATTTTTTACTTAAATTTGCATTTTATCAGAAAGTACAAAGAATTTATTTGTACACGTAGTAGTTTTCTTTCTTTTCTTTCTTCTCCTCTCCCGGATCTGAGAAGCGACAAAATTTTCTTAGCTTATATAGAAAGCCATCGTTAAAAAAGGAAATGGTTGCTTACTTTTAAAACTTTATTAAATAAAAATCCAAAACATTTATGAGAGAATAATTACATTAATAGGTTTTATTATAGAAATTTTTCTAATCGCTTGCGAGAAACATTTAAAAAAATTTATTTATGATAAATCATATCTTATAATGGGCCATAACCATTGAATACCTTACGCCACCCTACAGTTATTCGTTAAACGACTTTTCAAAGGAAAGTGCAATGTAGGAAGCGGTCGAAAAAATTGTCCGATCCGATTTTCAATAATGTTCGTCCTTAGACCAAGACTCATCAATATATCAATTTCATGAAAATATCTCAAAAATTGCGGTAAGTTGAACACAAATAAACAACAAGACGCACAAAACGGACAGATAAGATTCAGAAAGTGATTCTACATCCGTCGCAATAATAAAAGGCGGGTCTATTTCAAGTCTTTCTTCTACTCCCACAAACCTTATATGCAACTGCGCCGCGAGTGGCCCCCCCTTTTTTAAAAAGTTTTTATACGAAAGTTACATTTACGGATAGGGTGACGTAGATTCCTTTTTGCACCTTACACCTTTTTGCTAATAGCAAATAAAGAAAACTAAAAAGAAAAGATTTAATATATATATAAATTATACCTTAACGATTGCAAAGATCAGTGTTCACCCTTCGCTAGTTCAATAAATTATTAAATAATTACTTTATGAAAAACGTCAAAGCTTTAACGTGTTTAGAGACGATTTGCTTGGTAATGACAGCAAACCACTCGCTATTACTTCATAAAAAGATGAAACAAAATTGGAAAATATTATTCAGTTAAAAATCTGGCGCCATTTCAGCGTAGTTATTGTTTTTTTTCCTTCGTTAAACGAGTTAGAAAAGTTGAAGAGAAAAATAAACAACAAATGCTTGCTAACACCACGGAACGTATACATATGAAAAAAAAAGTTTTTTGAAAAACTATTCCATGTGAGGTGAAGCGAAAATTTCAATTTTTATATTAAAAAATTCATGTAAAAAAAATAAAGTAATCAAAAATCTATTACAGTCAATTTAAGTCGAACTTTCGTTACCCACCAACAATATGAATAAAAATCATTATGAAATCACTTTCATGTACGCGACGCTTGCCAGCGATATTAAACTTACTAGCTGTGGATTATGGACTCGCTATAATGAGTAGAGCGTTTAGAGTCTTTCGATCGTAACATTGCTGTCGGGTATCATACTAAAATTACAATCGAGAACCCTAAACAGTGCCTTGGGCCTTTATCGGCGTCGCATGGCACATTCAAGTAGTTTGGTCAGCTGAAGGCCGCTTGGAAAGGAACACATTTCGCTGAAATTATGTGCCACGTACGTGGCGCTCTTGGGCGTAGAAGCTGAGTTATGTATCGAAGTCTTTTTGTTACCTCTTGGCAAACATGATTATCGAACAAAAAGCTACGCTGGCAAAACGTTTCCCGAGAGTCTTCAGTTGCTATCCTGAAAAAATCCGATTCTTGTATGGAACTTCCTATTTATATCCAACTGGTTGAAAGTGAAAATTAAGCGTCGATAGTTTAAAACATGGAGATAGCGCTCTTTTTTTTCTGTCTTTCAATAAGACCACTTATTGTGCTGGTGGCGGCCAGAAAAAAAGTGAGTAGCAAGCAAGAATGTTCAACCGTAGAAGATTTTTACTCGTGAACACTGACTCGCTAGCCGCAGTTCCTATCTACTTGGCTGCTCATGTAGAGATAGGCATCTACAAACCTTTTTTTCCGAAATTCTTTCTGTTGGTGTTGTTGCAAACTTCTAAATTAACTTAATAGATTTTCTAAATATATTCTATCAAAAAATAATCAATAAATTTACATATAAGCAAATGGAAAAATTTAATTTTGATGCGATTTGACATAAACATACAATATGTACTTTTGTACGTTTGCTGCTTACGAGAAAGAGAAAATTCTGATAAAAATTATGAATTAAAGTATACCCAAAAAAAAAAAGAACTTATATATATTGAGAAAATTTTTACGAAAATATTGAAAACAATATTTTATTGAAAACTTTTATTTTAATATAAAAAAATGAAAAACTTTTTAGAGCATAAGTATACTCGACGTAAATAGCAAAATTGTAATTGAATTGGATGCGAGAAGATTAGAAATTGTGCACTAGCATTAAAACTAAAAGGGGATACAAATAGTTAAATGAATTCTTACTAAAATAAAATTGTAGCAGAATAATAATAATAATCCAACAGAAATAATCAAAGCCAGTATCCATTGAATGTTCGCGGGGTGATCTGTACACCAATTATCAGCAATTCTGTGTGGTGTAACACCAGAAAATTATCCCTTGGACAAATGCATGATTGGAGCCGTTCTATCCGTCTGTCTGGATGTGGTGTGTCCCTCATATATTTTAATCAATCTACAGGTTGCTATTTTTATGACATTTCCATAAATTTTTTATATTAGCCTATCTTGGTCCAAGGCCTAGCCCTGTTAAAACCTTATCTTGAAAAAATGGCTATAGGAAAACACTTGCATCTTTCAAAATTATTCGACAAAAATAGTTAAGTAATAGTATTTCGTCACACTAAATTAATGTGAAATATTTACATTGCACAGTTCAATTTTTGAACATACCTCCCATACAACTGTTTTAACGAAAAATGCGCCTTTACATTCCAAAAGGGTCTAATTTTTAATATTGCGTTATGACAATTTCTTATAAGTAAATCAAACACCAAACCCCTTAAAACGCTTTTTATGAACAGTAAGTCTGTCTATGGCAAATTTAACCCAAATCACTTAATTTCCTTTATCCCTTCTCGACAAAGGACTCCCACCAAAAGCGCCAAAAATTGCGTTCCTTACGTTAAACAGAAGAAAACAAGACGGGCATGGATGGACTGACAAGCTTAGATCAGAGCAACATCATTTTCCAATATAAATGCTATATACATATATCTATATCGATCTGTCTGAAGTCCTTCCAGGGTAGATAGGAATCATTTTTATTGTCGTTTATCCTCGGGCCAACACATATATATATCGATCTGTCTGAAGTACTTCCAGGTTAGATCGGAACCATTTTTATTGTCGTTCATCCTCGGGCCAACATATATTTCATCAAAATATCGTCATATGGCGTATGATGAATGAAAAGTTGAATTAGGTGAAGTGGTGTATAATGCGATTTTCATTCATATCTTAGCAGTTAACCCGGAAAGACAGTTTATATATGCCAAACTACTTAATTAGAATAATTTTGTCCTTTATATCATCTTAAAGATTTTGTAAGTATTTTTCAAGAAATTTTCGTTCAAAATACCCTGCATTATTGCACAACTACATAAATGGCAATCAACGTAAATGTCAATTGATTGGATCAGAATGCAATACAAAATTTATATAAAGGTCTTAGTGCATCCAATATGAAATGACATTATATCTGCTAAGGTAGTTAAAACGAGAATTTATTTTGCTAAATTATTTTTTATAATATTTTACAATTCCCTTAACTTAAGTTGACGTAGATTAAATTTCAATGTTTTGACGGCATAAGTGCAGTTAGAAATTCCTAAATTAAAAAGATTTTTTATTTATTTTACTTTTTTTTTTTAATTACAACATTTGTTGAAACATCGAGCCAAATGTTTTCAATTTCTTCTGCGAACAACGTGCAAATATTATTCTCTTTTTACTTTTTTCCCTTTCTGTCCTCCCCCCTTCGTCTTCGTAGAATAACGGCATTTATATATTTGCTACTGTCACGGTTAATTTATAACTTTGAGTTTAACTTGACGCTGATGTCCACATGTACGTGGACATAAAGTGTGATTTTTCAACAAAACTGGTCGCCAACATCGGCTCGCTTTGTTTCGTGTAAAAAAATGGTACATATAATACGAAAGAGGACTAAGGATTTCGGTAAATGCATATGTGGAGGTTTTTGATTAATTGCCGTCATTTGAAGCAGGTGCACGAATTCCTGACAACAAATAAAGAGCTAACAATAATCGCTGCATACATACAGCATAAAATGCAAGTAATTCTATTGATTTTATTTAAAGCATAGTTTTAGCACAACATTATTTAAAACACTGTAGCCTAGTGTTCGATGACAATAACAAATTATTTAATTCTGATACGGCGCCCCACAAAGTATATATATTCTTTATCAGTATCAAACTCTAAACTTGCGTAAGCATGTTTGTCTGTCCGTCCATGAGATGTCTGTTGTAAACATTCTCTTTGCTCTTGAAGCTTCTGGCTTAAAATTTAGCAAAAACCTTGGAAGTTGTTGCAGATAAGTCGGTTCTGAAAATGGGGCAATTGGATAAAGTACACGTCTCCTGGAAAGGGTATGTTGGACACATATCTGTTTCGCTAAACAAAAATTTGTGCTTCTTTGCGTATTACTCACAAGTTATGGAAGATAGAGGCAGGAATATTACAAATATTTACTTTACAGAGGATCCCAATATTTATGCAAAGCAAATGAAAAAATCGGCCATATTCACACAAAGTTTTTAAAATTTTCTGCTTATGACTCATAAGGTAAACAAGACAGAATGCTGAAAATTATTCTGTACATGCAAATATATTATCTGTATAAGAATGTGCTAATTCTAAAATAACTATGGTGGACCGCACAAGGTGGAGAACTCGTTTTTTCTTAGAAGTATAATCAATTGAACATCAAACGAAAGGATTTCAAGAGCACATGTAGACAGATAACTGTGACAGGTATGAGAGGTTCTGTCGCGGCCGAAAATAATTTTCTTACATTTTATTATTTATATAGACGAAAGAAATAAATCCTACGAATAAAATAGGATGCGCAGCTTAGTCTATTGGCGATGTAAGTAAAAATGTAAAAAACATTGCAAATTAATATTTATGTTAACTATAAGTTTTCTAATAGGTTGAAGTCGCTTTTCTTAAGCTAATAATCAAACAAAAAAAATAAAATAAGAACTCCCAAGAATAGAGTAGAATTAAGGAACTATGCATTTTATTAATAATTGATCGCGGGCATAGCTGACGGCTAGCCAATGGTTAACAGGCTTGCATAAAGTAAATTAAACGTCTATTGCGCAACGCATTTATTTTTATAAGTTTGGCGGTTGATACTTTAAGGTATACTATTGAAGCTTTCGCAGAGACATTGCCCTTGTAATCTTATAGAAATATTTTACTCTTTGCTAAAACCACAAAAATGTTCTAGGAAGTTACAAATCTACTTATTGATAACTTGAATGTTTCTGTAAAAGGAAATAAAGGATAGAGATTAGATAAAAACCTTCGACGCTGATGCCAGAAAAAGCTTGATAGACTATAATCAAAATATCTACATTTTTGGCTTAGAAATATAAGAACAAATCAGAGGCAGTTGGAAGATAAGATACAGGATTACAATTAACAAGTAATTCCTATACAAAATTGAAGTCTGTCCCACTATAGTATTCTATTTAGCTCCCTTACACAAAGGAAACCAGAAGAAACTTAATTAATTAGTATACAAGTTGAAAACTTTGTTTTAATATCCGCTTCAAGAAGGGATAATACTACGTTTTTGGCTCTCTGTATATCACATGCTTGCTCTTAGTGCATTTTTACGAAAGGAATTAAGTTTTTTCTTGTGAATAATTTTTATAACAATATATTATGATTAAATCTTTTATTTTAAAATTTTCCTAAGGCTTTTGAAGAGGCAAAGGCTTCCCTGAAAGATTTTATTTTTGTGTTTAAAGTTCTTTTTATATTGTTTTTACAAAAAAAAAGAAATTCTTTATTACCCAACGTTAGATGCAAAAAAAGAAAGTTTTATTGCCACCTCCTGAGGGCAAAAATTACAAAACTTTATTGATTCTTGTTTTTTCTTCTTTATTTTGTGAATACTTTTCGTAATTAAAATCCTTTACCTTTTTGTTGCTAGAAAGCAATCATTCAATAAAATCATTTGATAAGAAACAAATAGATAATTATGGAAATATCATCTACCTTTCAAAAGGAAACCAAATCTATAATGACATAAAAATCCATCCTATAAATGCCAAAGGGTATGAATGCAAAATCGAAGAAACGAAGAAAAATGTCATAACTGAAAGAAAATGATATTAGCACAATTAGAAACAAACATAATATCTTCGCAAAATCTATTGAAAGGAGCAGGAGGAGAAAGGGATTGAAGAAAGAAACATTTGAATAAGTAAGCGCAAAAGTAATAAAAGAAATGAAAACACTATAGCACGCCACGGCCTTCCGTTAAGCACTCTACACCACCCGTCTTCTCAAAACAAAGCTTAATAGGGAAAGAGGTGGGAAAACGAACCATTTCGAACGAACACCTTTTAATAGCATCCGTCTTTGCGCCAAAGTACGTGGGCGTACCAACTTTTATCACAATATCCTAAAAATCGCGGCCTGTAGGTTGTGCTAAAGAATCCAAGACGGACAGACAAGCTTTGTCGATTCACTTGCTGAATCGATCAGAAAGTGATTCTAAGCCGGTCAGTGTAACAAAAAATAGGCCCAATTCTTTCCGGTTGTTGCATACATTCGCACCAACTTAATGTAGCCTTGTACCTCAAATGGCGTAGGGTATAAAAAAATATTATATTTTATGATAATGGTAATGATACCAATCAGATCCATACATACTAACGCATTAATGGCTATAATGGCTAAAAGAACAATGGCGGATGTTTTTAATAGGCAAAGCATATACAAAATTATGAGACTTTTAACTTATGAAACAAAAAAGAAAGAAAAATAAGAAATCGTTTTAAATTTAGAAAAACGCGAAACGAAATATATTTTAAAAGTAATTAAATTTAAGTTACGACCAGTGTAAACAGTTAATATATTTCGTAAGAACCAAAATTGCATTTAAACCAAATAAACATTTGTGTTAACATTGCCATTACAGTAATGAACCTGACAACGATTGATACCTAATTTTTAAACTTTACTCACTGTCAACACTTGAAAATTACATTGCAACTTTAACCCGAAAAGTAGGCTACGAAAAACGGAAACTGTGCTTGCCTAAAGTTATGTTAAAAATTTTGCAAAAGAAAGATGAGTTTTGGACAACATAAATGAATTTATTTTAGAAAAATGAAAATACCTCTGAATGCGTAGTTTTGCATATTACTGAAAACAAAAAAAAAAAAAATTTAAAAACAAACCATCTAAACGTTTGGCAAGTCAATCACAAAAGCGAGCATGACAAGGATATGTTTTTTGGGGAATAAATTAAAATAAGTTTTAGCGGACGCGGTATTTTACCATTTAGAATATTTTTTTTCACGAAATTTATTAGAATAGAATATTTAATAACCTATATTAAGCTGTTATTTTTAATTTCAATGTTCTTTACTCAACAATCAACGTTATCATTTACAAACTGATCAGCAATATTCATTGCTATAATTGAAAATTAAAGGCAATACGGTGTCATGGTCGCAGCGTAATTTTAAAATAACCTGAATACTAGAATTACAAATAATGGCTCGCGTACGTAATAGGTTTTTTTTAGTGTGCGTATGTGTAATTTATGTATTGAATAACTAAATCCTCCCAAAAATGCAAATGAATGAAATTCACTTGTAAACATTTTACCCACGCTATCTATGAAGGTATCCACTCAATTATTCAGAGATTTAATGGGTATCCTAGCTTTTTCGCCATCAATTTTGTCAATACAATTAGAATTCTATGGGAAAATATTATCAGCGACGACTGGATATTATTAATGGTTACGTCAGAACACAAATTTCTACCTAAAATTAATGAAAAAAAAAAAAAAAAAACCAACAACAACGCATAAATTTTATTCAATGGAAAAGCTTTTAAAACACCATCACCGTGATGATAAGTCATAAATGATGTATGCATGTGTATCGATTGATGGCTACATCCGTCAAGATAGTCTAATCAGCGTATTATTCACTTACAATTACGGCCAACTATATTACAAAGATAATAAAAAATTTAATTAAGAAATTTAACAAGAGAAGTGCATTGCAGATTTTCCAATCGTTGACAATATTTTAATGGCAATAACGTCCATGTCCACAATTGTATAAAATATTTTGATTTACGTTAAAAAAATTAAAAAAATTAAAATTAAAAAAATTTTATAAAAACTGAACTACAACAGCCTGACTTAAAAACCAAAACACTCCATTGGCTAACATGCTCAGAATTTCATCAAAGCAAAGAAATAAAAGAATCAAGAATGGTAAGAAAAATTACAGCCCGCGAAGACAGAATTCGATTAGTCTTTCTAGATACACAGGGGAGGCTCCAATAAGAGGTAGTCCTAGCTCACAACCGCTATCGGACCTCAGCAAGAGGCAAAACACGCCAAAAAGCAGTTGGCTGTTCAAAAATTAAAGTTTTGATCAAACTATGGACTGAGCTTAAGAGTAGCACCAATTTACTTAGCTTCTTATTAAATATTTTCTAACGAATATATAAAATAATACTATGAAGACTTGCGTACGCCTTCCCGTTCTGGTCTCCCGTTCAATATTTTATAACAGCCGCTTAAAGTATAGAATTATCGGCAAGCCCTTAAATTGATGGATAAGAAATTGCGGCCTTTCATAACCCAGCCCAAGTTATTTTTCTGGTCTCCTTTAGGTAAGGTTAGGAACTGGTCACGACTTATGATGGCTATTATTTACATTAAAGATAATTAAAATGCAAGACAAATGTTCTTAAAATCTTCAAAATCAGAAAGGGTCTGTTAACATTCTCATCCCACAAACGTTATTTTAAAGAAAAGGAAGCTTACCCGCTCACCATGATCAAATTGCTTTCTTAGAAAACGCTATGCATACGTTTGCTTATTTCAAGAAAACCTTTTAAACTAAACGTATTCGAAATAATGTAAATTGCCGACCAAATAATCTTCCCGTTTTTCTAATTGAATATAAACGCCATACCAAGGAATATCTAATCTTTTTAGACTATCTATCTCTTGAATACTTCCATAAAAATAGCTGCTCAGACATAAAGTCATTATTTTAATAAGCACGAAAAACATTCCAGTTGAGAGTCCCTAACGTTTTATCTACGGATTTTGCAATACAAGGCCGAGCAGGCGAGCTTATGATCTATGTTATCCAGCACCTTTTAATCCGTACATTGTACATTCATTTACGAAATATAGAGACAATAAATAAATAAATAAGGCCAAGCATCTTTGTACTGAAAATTTCATATGTGGCAGCTTTTGAATATTTCTTCAATAATTGTCGCAACTGCTTCGCTCTTGATAGCGTATTTAAAACAGCCTGCAACACACCTTATGCAGCTAATCTCTTTAAACGGGGGTTGGAAGTATATTCAACTTTATAATCGGTGTTTACGATTTCCATGAGTTCTAGCATCACTTTTTGTGTTTCCAATATTATACGTAACTAATTGTATGTATGTAACTATTTTATATCACCCTCACGATTCGGCAGCTCTTCTCGCGCCATTTTCTTGGGCACAGTACTCAACCTGTTTGCAGCTACCAAAAACTTTAGCAGGATAGTCCTACATTGTGAAAGTTTTAAAGTACTTTACGTGGAGAAATCATGATTTAAAAAAATTATCTTAAACAAAATAATAAAAATTGATAGAGAAACTTATTTACGACATCTGGAAGAAACATGGTGAACCTCATTTCTCATTTCAGACACTCATTGAATTATTGGATTCTAAGAACAACACTATTAAACCACATAAGCAAAAATCGTTAAGTTTGAAAATGATTTTATGAACTGAATATCATTAAGGTAAAGATGGCAGAGAAAAGAGACTCTAAGAACCATCGCGCACCTTTATTTTCTAGTGTACGTGAACAGCGGGCAGGTGAAGCATTATTTTCAGAGAGCTTTTAGAAAAATACAACAAGTTTGATTTTCGGTTTTAAAATTAAAAATTGATTTGCTTAAAATAAATAAAAAAAAAGAAACAATTAAAATTTTTATTTGACTTTCTTAATGTTTAATTCTTTATTGAAGCGTTCGAAATTATTTGAAAAACCAGTAAAAATCCGTCCGAGCTATGGCCGAACGTTAGATACCTTACAGTACTTTGCCCAATACAGTCACTTATTCATTTTCGTAGCAATACATCAAAAATTATGCTTTTTTATTATAAAAAGTGCATTATTTTCATTAAAGCCCTTCTATCGAACGGTACTCAAACGTCAACGTGGTGTAGATTTAACAAATCTAATTTACTTCTCATACATTTTGTTAATCTCCAGTTGCTGCCGTCGTAATAGGCGCTCTATAGTGCGCTCTAAAAATTCGATCTAAGTGATCCAAATTCCTTGCGGTTAATTTGCTATGGACCAATTTTCATTATAAAATATTAAAAATTACTCCTAGGCCATATTTTTTAATAGAAGCCTTATGTGGGTAGCGATCCAAAAAATAGTCCTACGTGATCCAAATTTGGTAAAGCAAAATTTATATCAAATTATTATTACGAACGAATTTTCATAAGAAATATTGAAAGTTAGGGTTTTTTCGGTTTCTGTACGAACGGTTATGTAGCAAGGGATTCAAAAAATTTGTAGAAATATCTTAAGATAAATAAACAAAAATTACAATTAAAATTTTAAAATGTTTAATACTCAGTTAAAAGCATTTAATATTATTTGAAAAAATTGCAACAAAATTTTATTAGATTCTTTCTATTGGATTGAATTTGAATTACAAGTCAAACGCATAAGTTTGTCAAAGCATTATATAAAAATTTTAAATTCTATCAAGTTGAAGAAATACATACAAAACACAGAAAAACGTTACGCATACCAATTAAACTTCAACTGAAAAACATATAGAAAGTAACACTAATTAAAACTGTTTATGACAAACTTTATTACGTTACGTTTGCTTGACTTGTAAAGTAATTTATCTCTTGTTTGTGAATAAAAGTAGAAAAAAATTATATAAAACAAATCCTTTATTTTTGTTTTTATATAATTTGTGAATGTTATTAATTAAACATCGCTTACCAATTATTTACGTATATATATATATGTATGTATAAAAATACCAAAAATAAATTTTACAGGTAAGGAGAGATTCTCTTATTTATCTTATGTTCTCAACAAATCCACGCATACGCCGCTGGTGTAAAGTTTAGCGCCGTTTCATTAAAGTCACTTGCCAAAGGCTTTAATACTTTCAATCTGTTCTAAAAAATGTCCAAACATTAGTTTGGAATCGATAAGCTCGGCTCATTACTATAGCTATTATTTACATACATAACATTCGGATTCCTGCTTCTTTTTAAAGAAAAAGACTATAGAGGATGCTTATTGAGGAAAATTCAGTATTAGTAAGGCAAACGGGTAAGAGGCTACGTTGCGCTTGCTACGTCCTCCAATGCGCGTCTAAGATAATAAGGTTGTCACTGCGAACGCGCCCTTCTGTGTTAATACATTTCACTTCTTATATGTAGGTGAAACGGTTAAACTCAACGATTTTGACATTTGTCTATATAAAATAATATTTAGTATTATTGAGCTACTCAATGCATACAGACACCAATCATGGAATGCTCAAGACTGCATTTTCCAAGTTCATTAATGTTGTTGCTTTCTTTGAAGAAAACCGCAGCCGAAGCCCATCAAAAACTTTTACCAGCTTATGATTATGCTGCTCCGTCATTTTTAATTGTCGGTTTTGGTGCCAACGGTTTAAAAGTTGGGATATTGACTCCATAACAACGGACGGTCTGGAAGACCAAAGGTGTTCAAAGGCAATGAATTTCAAGATTCAGTGGACGAAATCTCAGTTCAAACTCTCAAAGAACTTCCGAAAGGCTTAGCAGTTGATGAATCGACTATTTCTGATCGTTTACATACGGCGGGTAAGATCCAGAAGGAGAGAAAATGGTTATTTCTTTAAAAGCAATTCTAAAAAGCAATTTAAAAGCAATTCCTGCTCTTTACCTTTCACAGTTCGGTTTGAGATCTGTTAGTTTCCTAGTGTCCTTATAAAAATAGATTGCTTTTGGTACCCTTGCATGCGTCACTTCAGAAACGTAGATTTATCCTTGGTGGGTCCTTCTTAGTTAAGCAAAAAAAAATAACTATTGACTCGCCGAAATTACTTAGTAAGATATACTTCAATGCTCGTAACGAGTTCTCTACAAACTGTGTGTTCATAAAGCTCAGTTAAAGTAGATGTAATTACGAGTTTTTCAACCAAAATTTTTGTAGATTTGTCTGCTGCGATTTAGGAGTAATGAGACAAAATTTCTTAAGTTTTCAATGTTCTTAATACCGGATTTCTCTTATTTGATTTAGGTTCTTATTTTGTTTTTTAAGGTAACATAATAACAATAAAAACAAGTCGTACTTCATCATCAATGCCACGGGCGTCACTTTTTCTAACACGTGGGTTCGCGGAAGTGATTCACCAACTTGATCAGATAGCCGATGCTAGATAAAAAGGAAGGAAAGTAATCGCTAGAGCTTTTTAGAATTTCACTGTCAATCATGTAATTCTATTCGAAATGAGCCGATCGATTTCGAGAATAGTCTAACTTAGGGTCGTTCACTTACCTTAGCAAGATTATATACTTCCTAATAATGGGATCGAAAGCATAGGCAACAGTCACGTATACCTTGAAAATATTTCTTAAGCACACACCATATCGTCTTATATATCTTTCCTCTACAGGGATCCTTGCCTCTCTTAATGTAAAAGCTACTCATTTTTAGCGAGGATGTTTTGCGATTCCCAAAAGGATATCAAACTTGAAAGTCTTTTTAATTTAACTTATGCGCCGCCCGGGTGTATATTTACAAATAAACTAACGTTACGTATGAGTGATTTACTAACTCCATAACATTCCCCATCATCCGCATTCGAAGTTGAAATAATTGAAGTGCAAATATTTCTTATTTTCAGTGTAATTAGAATGTTCCAAATAAATTATATTCCATACGCCATATACGCCATATATTGCATTTCCTTAGTTTTATTCCATGCTTTCTGCGTTTCCTAAGATTTATGATATGCTTTACCCAGAGAAACGCATGACGTTTACTTACCCTTTTTTATACTAAAACAATTTCTTTATATTCACCAGATAGATTGGAAAATAGGAATAAGGAAATCGACGCAAGATTTCTATGTTCATTTGTGCAAGTACTTTGCAGTTTTCACGAAGTGTAGTTTATCTTAACATTTTAGAAGGGAAATGATACGTATGATACTCATATTCAAGCAAATAATTAAAGTGGATACTAAGTTATTTTAATCATATTTTACACAACTTATTTTTTACAAGGTTGGCCAAATTTGTGTGGCAGCATGCAACACTTGGAATACCTTAAGGCAAACTCACTATTAGTTTAGTTTAGTTGGTTTGGCAGAATTTCTGAATAAATTTAGGCTTGCCTTTTTGACGTTCGCCCAACATACATGCGACAATTTTTAAAAGGCTTTGATCAAACTCCATCCAAGCGTAAACTTTATTTACTATAGATTAAATAGAACCATTTCCAGACCATTTTAAAAATACGCATTACACATTGATGTGAAAATTTTATCATGTCTATTATAACATTTTTACCTGTTTTTCTTTAACTACGGCATGCGCCTACGCCCTTCATTTCCCGTTTGTGTGCGTATTTAAAAATGGGGTTTACTACCAAGCGTTATGCCTTTGTCATTCTATATTTTGTACTCATATTACTTTCTGCTGGTCTTCCTCCATTTCTTCCGCAAGCCGTATTCTCGTTATGGCATATCATATTTCATATTCCCTTCGACGTGTTGCGCATTGAATTTCCGAATATCGCCCTTCCTATAGAGCATAGGGTGTAATTGGCTGGGCAAAGTAAACACAAGTTGAGACTTACAATATCATTTACGAAAGAATCAGTATAGTCCTCCCGCAAGAAGATTTATGGCAACTCAGCATTGCGATTTAATCAACCCTTCTAAGGTAAAGGCGTAATCTAGGAAAAGCTTGTATTGAACATGCGTAAGGAAAGCCTCTGAAAGTGGGAAATTGTATCACATGATTATCTTACTTGTCTTTTTTCTATATTTGTAGTACACATTTAAGGATCCAAAAATTTCTATTCACCTGGACTGCTTTACAGGAATCCCATATCGTACCATTGCCATGCTGGACACTAAGTAAAACAATTCGAATTTCTGAACCAATTAGCTGAGGAACTCTCCAATTTGAGCATGGGTTCTAGCTGTCAATAGCTATGTGTGCTTCTATTGTGTACGTGTTACACCCCTCGAACGTAATACTGACAATAGGTACATGTGTCTTTCCCCCTGAGTGAGCATGGGTATTTCCGTCTTGCTAGTAATACCAAGTAGTTGATTATTTTTTTATGCTGATTACATGCTCCAAATTAGGGTACATTTAACGGCAATTTTATATCTGTGCACACTTCTCGCATAGTCTGATTGATTTCAACGCATACACAACAAATAAAAAATCATAATTTGATCTTGTCCTTTCATCTGTTGAAGATTATCTATCACGTACTTTTTCATACTGCAGCAATTTGATTGGAGTACCATACCACGCAATCCTGAGTAGCGGTTATGAATTTCAAAATTCCTGTTAGGACTATTTAAGTGTTTTTTTTCGTTTTGCGGATTCATCTTTCAATTTAATTTTATTTATTGTTTTCATTGTTTTATTTTATTTGGGGCTAAAAGGAAAATAAATTTACCGCATAATCAGGATTTAATATACAAGCATTTCGTAAAGCTTTTCACTGAATAAAAGATTTATCGCTGCGTTTATAATAAAACCATTTTCAGCTTCAATTTTACCCTCGTTTTATGTTTTTTCCTTTCTTTTGTTGCTCTTCTTTTATTGCTTTTTGTCCTGAAAGGCATGTGTTCGAATATTTTCTTTCGTTTTACTGTTCGTGTAGGTTGCTTAGTTGGATGGCTCGTTCTAACTATATGTAGCTGACCGGGCATATCTAAATCTAAAGCCGCATAACAACTGTCAATTAAAACGGATATTTTCCATGCTTCGATACCTACTTCGCTCAACGCTTTTCACCAATGGATAATGACAATGAATTTAGTTGCTAAGGATGTTAAGGAATAATGTGTAGCCTTAGCACTGAGATTACACTGTTGACGGACTAGACACGGTATAAGTGGGAGATAACAGTGAATTACGGCAAACAAATTAATACAACTTAGCACTTTAATGCGTGTGGTTGTATATGAAATATTTATTAAAGATCAACGGGATGAGTTTTTTCAATTACATTAAACTTTTTTCTCTTTAAAAACTTAGCAAACCAAATTTATAAAAATACAAATTTAAAAACACCTACTCATGTGAGTGTATGTGGCAGTTTAAATCAATGTCACTTGTTATCAAAGGTTTTTACACTTGACAAGAGATTGTAATGCTTATGTTACTGCTGTTGTTGCTGCTACCTCCCATCCCCTATCACCATAGAGACGAATACGTAATAACGAACTGACTAGTTCTTCACAAACGGCGAATAGCCGCTACGCTGTAGCATTAGTACTGAAATTGTAACTATCTTATACTAGATATCTTATACTAAAGTATTAGTACTTACAATGCGGACTATTTGTTTATGCTAGAGCATCAATAATTATCTGCCCTACGTTACAGTACAAGCACTATACACTTATGCTACGGTGGAAATAGTTGCACTACGATATAAATAATTAGACTGCGGTAAATACTTACTTACACTCCGGTATACGCATTTACACTGCGATGTAAATACTTATACTACGGTATGACCACTTATACTACAGAATAACTTCTGATGCCACGGTATAAATACTTACGCTACAATAAAAGTACTTACGCCATGGTAAAGTTCGTCCCAGGTACTATGGTATTATCCCCTACGTTATGATGTGAATTCTTATTCTCTGGTATTAGCACTTACAGTAGGATACAAAGCCTTACATTAGGGTATAACTACTTAGATGATTACAGCTCTAATGTTCAAAAATGCACTGCTACTGGTCAGGTCCAAATTTCTAAACGGTGTGAGAAATCATGTTATCGGTTACTTCTAACTTAGTTAGAAATGAAAATTTAGCTCCGAGCAGCTACCGAATATTATCGACATGATTTTAAGTGGACATACGTGTTTGCAGCTGAGTTTGTGCATATGTATTTGTGGGAGAGATTGTATTCTTTTACATTACGCCCAACACTACAAAATTTTATATTGATCAGCATACCAAACCAAACCAAAACGTTTGGCTGTCGTCCGCCAGCAGTATTCAAATGATAGTTAGACTTACCACTACATACATCAGTTTCCACACCCACACATGCATATATGTGTATATATATATTTCGACATGGATTTTGTTGTTATTACTCTGTATTCAATACAAACTGTCAATGTCAGCTCAATGTGTTTTCTCTTCGTTTCTCCTTCAAACCATCTCAGCTGTGGGTACGCGCCTGCATGCAAGCAGATAATATTCATGGGAGTCTGTTTCGCACTCTAAATAAGTTGCGTAGACAATTGTTAAGCGGTTTTACTGTCTATTATTAAGAATGTCATACAAATACATATTTGAACGAAGGAGGAAAGAATGGTTCAACTTTCGGTTTCCTTCCATCAAATCATTTTCAGTATATTGTAATCAACAGCTGTGATTGTAAAGATGTGAACCCTCATGAAATCTTATTTAAGGATGCATTTTAAACATATTGTTAAATAGCATAAATATAACATTAGGAAATTTGGAAAAGAAAAAAAACTTATTTTAAACTTTCTTATAGATTGAATCGTTACTGTCAAGTAAGGCCTTGTTTCCCTATTGCGTAATATGGATATTTACCTATTTTCATCATAAAACATTGAATATACACCGTTGTTATTTCAGGTCTCGCTTTTCTCGAAACCGATCATGTAGTCAAAGATGGTAAGATTCAGATCTATGTAGTGGCACCTTACCGCGGTAAGAGCACTTCAGTAAAGCCGAGTACTGGTATGGTAGAAGAGAAGAAACTTGTTAAAAACAGTTGTTCCAGATGGACCTTTTATGAATCACTTTAACGGAATCCTATGAAAATTTTCCGAGAGATGTGCTTTAGTTGTAGTGAACCCATTTGGTACCGGTTTCATTTCTCCCCATACGAGAGTTTGGTTTTTAGTCGTTCATTCCCCCTCTGATCGATCTAGTTTTCTTCCTTTTTCAACTGCTTATTACCATTATTATACAAGGCACAGGAGATTGTTTTCGTTTAAGGGAGTAGGGACGGTGTCCTAAAAGATCTTCTTTCCGGGATCTTAAATGAAATGTAAAGCTCTTTAACAATAGCTAACTGTAGAAGGACACTTTACATACTTAACCTAGTTTAAAAACTCTTTCACCGAAATTCTTTATTAAGTAGACACACGTGTAACACACACGGCGAATTTCCAGTAAGCGTGAGTTATCAATGAGACCTTCGGACGTGCTCATTGTAATGTACTTAATACTTAATTTATTTCATTCATTCAGTTCAGCTACAATTTTTAAATTTCAGCTAAATTAGATATTTGATAAGAGTTATTCTATCGCGAGAGCTTATATATATATATATATATACATATATATGTAGAAGACTGGTAAATTACTATCTATTATTAAATTATTAAGTACGCGGGAAAAAAGTGAGAGAAAACCAGCAGTATGTTTACATCCCACTGCCACACTTAACACAAATATCGTCGGGTTGCAAGGGAACAAGCAAAGAAAGCCTGGTAGTCCTTAATTCAATATCGTCTCAGTTTAGTACGATACATGCCTTAACTAGTTTCTCGTGTTGCTGAGCGCAAGATTTTAAACGTTTTTCAAATGTTCACATACCACCGTAAATGGGTTGAACAATTTATAATTTCATCCACATTGACTGAGTTTCATGGGCCGAAAGCTCCGCATTGTTGCGGATTGCTGACAGTCTCCAAATCGGAATGGGCTATTAATGGCCGTGTCCTGTCTGAGTCCGAAACCAGCATTTACTCTTTTCATAATTGGTTATCAGAAGCCCAACTATTCGTAGCAACTTGTGTGTTCACATTCTGCTACCATTATGTAAATGTCATTAGCTTGTTAGGTTTTATCTTGTATGCCCAAAAGTAATAATTTCCATCGTTTCCCTTCATGGAGAAGTAACACTCGTTTCGCAACTTCAAACGAACCTGAACATACTTTTATCATTATTTTCCATCGTATTCATTATTAATGAGAGGGAATTTTACGAAAACGTAATGATAATAGCATATATTCACAGCAACAAACGCATATACATAGTTTAGCATGAATTAAATTTATGAATCTCATAATTGATTTTTGGGAACTTTATATTCGGTTGTGGTCGAATTTTTTATACTCATCATCGTTTTCCTATTGTTGTAGAATAATTTTATGGAAGCTTACATCATGTAGCTTTTGTGGAGGAAGAGAAAGCAAAAGTGTTCATTGTTTTTCTTACGTAGGCGTGTGGGCGTTTTAGGTGTGTTTTTCGAAATTTTTGGATTATTTTCAAATTTTTTTGCAGGTGTGTAAGCGAAACCTTCATTTTTGTGAACGAAAGAATGTTTACCACAGATACTACGGAGTTGCGGAAACGGGCTGATCGCCACGCGGACATCCCGAATTTGAAATTGGCTAAGAACTTATATACTTTATGGGGCTTTGGAAAGTTTGCTTCCGCGCGTTACAAAGATATAGAAAATAAAATTATGGGTTATTATAATATCGGGTAGGCGCAACTGCTTTTTCCATTTTTCTACGAACGCTACAAATGCTTTTAGATTAATTTATTTTAATTTATTAGTTGTGTGCAAAAAGCCAACTGGAAGTTGTTGCACGCAGGTTAGTATTGAAATTGGGCTAAATTGATCAGAACACAAGCCCGCGTAAACTGAATACGAATCTGTTTTTCTAAAAAAAAATATGTGGTCTCTGTGTGCTCATGACTCACTCGTCAGTTATAAAGGATACAAAATTAAAAGTTTCCACTCCAGTTACTGTAAGGTACTGAAAACTCTACTATTTATGTGCAAAAATGGAAAAAATCGGCATTGCCCACACAAAGTCACGAATGGTTACATTTTCTTTTTCCATTTTTCTGAGCTTTTATGCTTGTTGAGCGTAACGCAAACAAGGCCGAATGCTTAAAACTGTTTCGCACATTCCTCAAATGAAGACGGATTGTACGCCTAAAATTGCCTTAATTGTAAAGTAAACGTGATGAATAGCACACCGTGGAGGATTATGTTTTTCTTAACAATACCATCGACTGGTGTATCAAATAAAAGGATTAGGAGAGTGGAATGCGACAAGATAAGGGTGATGATTCTAAATTAATTATGGTGGACGTCACGACGTGGTAGACTAATTTTTCTTAACAATAGCTTTTAGCGAAGTGGAAGCTAAAATATAAATATGAGGCGCCGAAGATTTTAATGGTGGTGGGTACGCGAGATCCGGGATCACCCGAATATAACTTGCTTACCTACTGATTCTAGGCAAGAAATAACAACCTGTGGCAGGACGTTCAAGTCGGTATTCCGCAAACCGCCCACGCCTGCATTTCGTTCTTTAAAATGATGGAAAACATTGTTGAGCTTCGGCGAAATTCTACCTTAAAAGTTTTCTTCACTTGAAATATTATCTGCACCTGACTCCGCTGCTGCGGGAATATAAATATATTAAAAATTACATTTTTGATAGAAGAAAAAAAAAACTAAAACGAATGGTGAACAGATGTTAATGATAATATAATAATATAAAATCGTCAGAATAAAATGAAAAACTGAGAATGTGTGAAATATTCAAAGCGACCTTGTTCACATTGAAAAAAATTGTGCAAACACCTACCGTATCTAATGAACACAGATGACTGCACTCAAAATGCAGCCGACCATCTACACTTGCAAATGCATGTACGTAGGTGCGAGAATGGGAATTTTCAAAATATAACGAAAACGCTAAAGAAATTACGTACAACTTGAGGCGAATCTCTCAATACCCATCACTAGATTAAAGTGTATTTAAGAAATAACCTGAAAAGTATTCCCCTGATATATTGATCGCGTACATTTGCAGGTCGCATCGTTTTCCTGTGCTATATAAATATTAGGTGTGAACATAAAACCATTTCCCTTGTTTATAAAATGCATTTTGTTTAAAATATATTTGTCACAAAATCCACATGAGCGCGCGAGTGGGCAAAGGATCTCGACCAACAACTCAATGATCGTGGGTTCAAATCGAATGGGCGATAGAGTTTTCAATAAAACCCGATGGCCGTAGATGCCAGTGCTTTAAGCCTTTAGTGCTAGGATTGATTTTCTTGACTAAATTAATAATAATCATAATAATAATACTTGTCGCGAAGCTTAATAATCGAAATATGCGTCGTTATTATCTATAATCTTTTTATTATAGATTTATCGGTTAGCCTACGGATATTCACGCCGTAAAAAGATCATGGGTTGGAGACGAAATAGTCATCCACCTATTTTCGATTTGAATAAGCGGTGATCGGAATAACCAACAAAATAAGCGGGATGCGATCAAACTTCCCAGCCTAAGCTGAAAATGATTTCCTTGGCTGTTTGTGCGAGGGACGGACGGACGTAAATGAATTTCATCGTTTTCACGGCTATAACTTTTTGTCCAAAATCTCGCAAATCGCAGTCTAAGTATCTCGTAGCTTACAGTATTTTCAATTCAAGCCAACTTAATAATTTCCGTAGCTTCGGCTGGAATTTATTATTCAGGCGAACCCAGTTAAAAACGCAAAAAACCAAACCTAATACATTATGTTCTCCACGACATTTTAATATATATAAGTACGATTTCACTGATTTTCAAGCTTGAAAGGGAAGTCATTCCGAACTAAAATTAAAGACCCAAAGAAAAAAAAGGAGAGGAAAAGAAAGGAAAAAGAAAAATGAACATTTTTATGATTTGAACTATGGAGAGAGATTTTATTAAAGAAAATATTATAGTTAAAGCTCTACAACTTTGCGGCTATTCTTTAAAAAGGGCGATTTTCTTGAAAACTTATGAAAAATAAGTATAGAGAGCAATAAAAAACATTTCAGACGAAGACGGATTTTCCGCTTGCAATTTCAAAAACGTAATCGTGGTTTTGATATACGGACATACGGAGATACAGACAAAACCGGTTATGGTAGTTAACTTTGTGTGGTCGGCGGTGAAGATTACAAATATGCGATCAATCTAATATATAACGCCTATCGTAGAGGTGTGAAAAAAGTGTATAGCTATTGATATGAGAAAAGCTGTAGGGGAATCAGTGGTGGTGAGAGACAATCCTTATTGTTTATAGTACCTTGATTTTATGTTTACTCTTTGCCTGGGTTTTCGTAGGCAGTGAAAGTTATCTGTGGCCTTTTTTCTGGTAATTTTTTTGATTCGTTCCCTATTTTTTCTTTTTGTGAATACATTATCGCACACATGCGCACGCGGCCATACACACAAACTGTCGGCAAAAATAATCCATTTTCAATTGAGTTTAATTGGAAAATATCTCTCATGTTATAAATTAATTGTGCTTGACTGGCACATTGCTACACACATAACGAACTTGCTACTACAAGCAATTATTACTAGTATTGATTTTATTATTACTGCTGCATGGTATTACGACAGGAGACACTAACCTAATAAGAAGAAGCGCATTTTTAGTTTGATTCTATTATTATTTTTATTATAGTTTTTTTCCCCCCTTTTCTTATGACTAAAGACAGGAAATAATCTATTACGGGAGCTTGAGTGTGTGAGAGCACAGTTGCATATATGTAGAAAAAAACGTGTTGTAGTTGAAAAGTATTCAATTGTTCGAAATGCACGTTAGCATGCATGCTCTTGTGTTTGCGTATACGTTAGTCTAGAGAAGAATAAAAAGACAAAAAAAATAGTCTGAAAAAGCGGAAGTTAACGGAAATGTTTCTTATATTCATGTACTATAAATTATAACAGCACTCACTGTATAATAAAAATGCCAGAGAAGAGAATGGATATTGAGAAAGAGAACGAGATGGAAAGAAATACAGAAAAATATTTGTATGTGCTTCAACATACAACAGCGTAATGAGAAAATCGTTCCTTTATGAAATGAAAGCATGTGAAAAAAGGAAATAAAACTCAGCATAGTATGTAAGCGCGTGGGTGTGCATCAATAAGTCGATATAATTGATTGCTCTTGAAAACCAATAAACATAATTGACAATTTATGCGCGTTTACATTTCCAAGTCATCCACAATCTTTCGCATGCTCACATGTATATTGAGAAATGCAATTTTTATTTAAGCCAGTAATGTTGTGCGCAAAAACTTCATTTTCTTATCATTTTCTATGCACCAGGTTTTTAAGGCAATTTCCGGGGAATTATTTGATAAAATAACTGCATATTTATTTTGTCAGAGGGCTTCGTTATGCGATTAAAATGCAAACCGCTATATTTTTCGCATTCTGTTCTCCAAGTTAGTTTATTTGATATCCATATCGCTGGTATTATTAAGAAAAAATTAATCCACCAGCCGCGATGTCTATCATATTCATTTTAGAATTGGCCCATTTTTAGGCAGATAATGTATCTTCATTTGAGGAGTGTACAAATAGTTTTAAAAGTTCGGTCTTGTCCGCCGTCTGATAAATAAGCACAAAATCTCAACAAATTGAAAAAACAGAATGCAATCACTTGTAACTCTGTGTGGGCGCGGCGGATGTTTTCCATTTTTCCAAGAAGTAGAGTGCTTCGTAAAGTAAATGTGGAATATTTTAGCCTTCTAACTTGTACAATTTTAGAGTAACGAGCAAAAATCCAAAAATTTTTGGAAAAAAAAACGAAGTTGCTTTCACTTTACACTCGATTGCGCGCTTCCGATCCCAACGATTTTCACCACCAACCTGCGCGCAGAAACTTCCAACGTCTCTACTAAACTTTAAGTCGATATCTTCACTTTTGCGACCAGGAGAGTACCGAGAATACGCACCTCATAGACATACAGTCAGCCAGAAATGGCTGAATCAACTCAGAATTTTACGCTAATCAAGAATATATATATTTTATAGGGACTGTGAAGCTTCCTTTTGGGTGTTACATACATTATGGAAAAAAACAAAGTGAGTATACCCCCATCTTACAGTAGTGGGTATAAAAATAAAACAAAATAAAAATAAACAAATTCTCTTATGCTTATTCTTGCGTTTCCATGAATTTTATATTTTTTTTTCACAATATTTTTAAATAAGGAACACATTTGCAAGCATTCTGTGGGTCGTTATTATAAATTGTTACTTTTACTTTACTTACTGTGAGCTGGAAGGTGTTCGTTTTGCTTTGTCGCTTGAAGCTTATAAAAAAACACGCTTCAGTGCTCCTATAAAGTGCGTCATGACGGGACATTTTAAAATTAAACCATTCCTTTTTTGTGTGTAAGCTTTTATTTCACGTGTTTTCCTGTCAACAGGGAAATTTCCAATCGATATTTCGGCCACTTCCGCATATTCAATCATGCCGAATCCTAACATTTAATTGACAATGTAACGCGGTGCAGTGGCTTTTACTGTGTACACAAAGTGGCGACCACGAAAAGGTATATTAGATTGAAAGGTGTCAGTCAATATTCTGGCCACTTTATCATATCTACGTATGTTGAAATTTTGCACGCACCTTTAGTTAGGATAACAATTTAATGTGGTACAGACAAAGTGCTATAAAGTAGCGGATTTTCTCTTTCCTAGCAATCCTCTTGACGTCGGTGCCAAAAAAAATTCTGAAAATTGGGATACAACGAGCTACGTATACGAGTTAGTTCTACAGCAAATATGGCGGGTGGTACGACGTCATGGAGCGTACTTTCTTAACAGTCTCCTTGATAGCGGTGTTAAGCAAAACGTTTTGAAGTATAAATGCCGCAATACCACATTATTAAGCAACAACCCTGTTTATGTGGGCATTAGATAAGGAAATTACAGGTATGCGAGAAGCGTATGGGAGTAAGCGAGGGAATATGGCAAGCTAAGTGTCTTAACTCTAAATGAAATATACTAGATGCCACGATATGGAGGACTAATCGTTTTCTTTTCAAATCAAAGGCCTTAAGCTAAATGCGTAGATTGTGTCTTTCTTAGCAAACCCCGTTGAAACGAAATCTCACAAAAAAGTTTTGCGGGAGCAAATAGGCTATAGAAAGTTAACTGGAAAGAAACCTGCAATAATGAGGCATTCGCCTCATAAAATCAGCGGAATGAGACTTCTAAAAAAATTTAAAAAATTAATTATATAATTAAATTTTTTTTAATTGGGTTTTTTCGAAGTAAACTAAAAGGTGGAAAATATATGTTTTGTGTCAATCACTTTTATGTGACATTTTGATATAATTTCATTGATGTATTATAATTTGTTTATCCTAAAGAAGTAAACCGTTCGATTAAGGTAAGATAAGCGCTAGCATCTAGGAATATCGAATTCTTTTTTCTAAATTATCGTTGAAATTTGCAGCACTCTTTGCAACAGAGCCATTCTCAGCAACCGATAAATCCTCAACCGCTTACCTATTTAATGAAGATCTGACATTTTTAATTCGTCGCTTGCTCCACAGAAAATTCTTGTAACCTAAAAATACAGACGTGGATAAAAAAATTGTGTTGGCGTATGGTTAATTATCGCCTAACACATTTCTACCAAAAATGGAGCATTATTTAGTTAAACGAAGACAAGTCGACTTCTACAGATCGCTACCTTGGGTTTTGAGAAATGCAGTAACTGCAGACAACCACAACTCGCAAATTCTGCAGCTCCATTGAATTAAAAATTTTTTTAACTATTAATTCCGCTATGTTCTCCTTAAAATATAAGCTTAATGGCCGCCTAGAAAATCAATCAAATTTTAATCACTTCAACCTTTTTGTTGAAAGCATTGTATTATATCTACCGCAATGTTCTGCATATTCACTTGACACAAATTTGGTTTTTTTTATTCATCACTGTATGTATACATACTAAGCTAGCAAAAATAGGCTAAAACGTAGGTGAGTCATGTTAGTATTAGACCAAATGTGATCGCGTACCCATAGCCACTGGTAAGGTTCAATTACGCCATTGTGTTTTGTACAAATAAAAAGAAGAAATGCTGCAGAAACGTGTAGAAATGTATTGAAAGCGTGTGGTAAAGGTACGGTTTGTGATAGAACGTATAGAAAAATGTTCGAAAAATTTCGAAAAATAGGATTTTGTTCTATTCTTAAAACGGACGAAACTCTCCGGCAGACCTATCACTTTTTATTTGGCAATGTTTTCGATAGAACATCATTTCTGAAGCTTTCTCCAATGTTTTTAGCAATCGCCCTAAATAGATTTGACTGGAAATGCAAGGGTTAAAGAATATTCTCTATATAACATATTCTTTCTCTCTATAAGAAGACAATTAGGAAGACAGATACGAGCTATGCATGCATCCTAATTAGCGTCCCATTTTCGCCAGCTCGAAAATTAATTACATAGAGAGGAACGCTACTTTGTAATGTTTATAACCTACCGCAATTTGCGGTACAAGAGTGTATTAAATTTGTGCGGGTGTGTGAAACGTCCAGAAGAACATGAGAGGGGCCTAACTTTTTTAATGACAGTCGACTCAAAAACACTTTTTTGCTTGTATGTCTGCCACGCTTGTGTTCCGTGTCCAAGAACGATCGGACCTCGTTTTCGGCCATTTCCCGTATTATTCGACAATTTCGAGAATTTGTTTGTGAATATCGGTAGGATGGTTTGAGATATTTAAAGGTGAGCCGTAATCCATTATAGTGCTTTTATTTATTATTTCACCGTTTATATTGACCTCTCATTTATTGAAGAATGATACGCAAAAGATTTTTAAGAGAATCAAATTCTTTACAAACCTTAAACCGTCCTTTTTTCGAGTAAAATCATTATTCCCCTAGATAAAAATTTTACTAGCTTTTTTTTTCTGTTTTCCAAAGTATGTTTTGAAAGCTTACCGTACCACTAACGTACCTCAATTTTCAAATTTCAAAGATAGATTCACATTAAACTTCTGTATTGAAACACATGAAATTTCGATCATTGGTTCGCTTTTGACAAATTTTTCAAAAAATAACAAAAGTTTTTAATTAACTTGACAACACATCAATCAACACTTTACAAAAAATCACTAGAATATAAGTGAATGAAGCCATAATTGAAATTTAAGGCCAACCTCTTCAATCCCTTTCAATACATGGATTATTTTTTCGTCATTAAATTTAAGTAAATTATTCATAATTATGTGTTTACAGGTAGCATTATACCCTTAAGCTAACACTCATTAAAGGATCAGATTCCAGCTGCTTTTTTACACAGTGTATTGGCGGTTAATAGGTGGCGTACTTTGAAACTTTTACTTTGTACTGCTTTTCCTGGGTTAAGAGTTCTCAACGTAGTCAAATATGAAATTAAGCTCGATTAATACTCTGCTATAGGTACAGCCAACTTCCAATAATCGGAACATAAACAACGTTAAAAAACATACGAAACACTAAAATATCTGTTATTCAAACAAAAATTGTTGGTTGGAGAGAGAAAATGCGTTGTTTTTATTAACGGAGCAAATCCGACCAAATAATTGATGATAAATTGTTTTCTCTTACAAGCTTGCAATAGTTAGGTTGCATTAGAGTTTTAAAGAGTGGATTTGTTACGAGGATTTTAAAAATAGACTGTTTGCACCGCTTGTGCACCGTGGTAATCAAAATGCAAGATATCTTTTTCTGTTTTTGCAAGTTATTACTTCGGGGACGGTCAAAAGACGACCCTTCTAACTGGAAGACGGCAACAATATCTTTGTTAATCAGCGGAAGACTTACATTCCTATTACATGTAGAAATTGTTTGGATCAAGAATCCGTATACGAAACCTTATATAGCTATCGGAGCCTAAGAGGTTTTCAAGTTGTTTCCGAAAAGAATAGTGAGGCTGTATAACGCTCGGCATTGGCCAACTTTTCTCACAAAGTCGAAACAAATAAATTTTTTATTGAAATAATATGCGAAAACTTTTTAAAAAATTCTTTTTTAATACCTCTACAGAATTCTTCAAAGACATCGCTTTCCGGAAAGACAAGACGGCCCATCATTAAATATTCTAAATCACTTCGCTTATTGCAGTTATTCATATAACGATTTTCAAAGTAAGGCCTTATATTGGAAGGAGTCGAAAAAGTGGCCCAATCAGAACCATTTTTAATATTTCTCGTCATTGGGCTAAAAGATATCGGTTTGCCAAATTTCATCCAAATATCTCAACAAATGCGAGCTGCAAGTTGAACGCAAGAATCCCAAACGGACAGACTTAGTTCCGATCAATATAATTAGAGGTGGGTCTATCTCAAGGCCTTCTGTATGTTGTATACTGCCACGAAAATTTAATATACTTTTGTGCCACAACTGATCTAGGGTATAAAAATTTATAGCTTCAATCTTAGTACTCAACAATTTTTTTTCTTTCGCTAGCCGGCTCAAAGCGTTCACACCAATTTAGATTTCCGAAATACTATTACTGCAGTTTGAACAAAAATTTAGATGGGCAGATACCAGGCGGACAGACAGGCTTAGATCGGTTCAGTTCAATAATTCTGAATAGATCGCTATAATGAAGGGTGGGTGTGTATCAAGTCCTTTTGGGTATTAAGTGTCTTCGCACAAACTCATTACATCCTTGCATTGCAAGTGCTATAGGATGTAGTTATTATAGAAGTTTATAAACCATATATACTAAAAAATTAAAAAAGCTTTGTATATATGTTTTTCCAAAGATATTTGTGACACTTTTCAAAATTTAATATGAAAATAATTTTCAAAATGCTAAAATATTAACAGCACATGTTCGTCCAACGGATTGTTTACCAACGATACGAATTCTCTCATAATAAGTTAAAGGAATTTTTTTTCTGTTTTATAAAGGTTTTGTTCAAAATCTGCACAAATAATTTAAGAGAAAATTTCCCGTGACATGCGCTGTCGACCACCGAGAAAAGAGACTAAACGACTTAGGTGGTCTTTTCATATTCAATCATAAAATAATCAACGTTTATGAGTATTCGATGTGATTTCATTTAAGTGAAAAATAATATTCATATAAGTTTTTACACATCATTTAAATTAATGGAAACATTTTTAAAGCAAAACTTTGTTTTATTTTTTTTTTTTTCAATGTTCACGAGAGCATACAGGTTATGAGCATAAAAATTTTTTTATTTTTTTTTTTTCAATCGATCAAATAAAAACAATGCGAACTAATAGAACAACAATGGAAAAGTTTTCGTAGTTGAAGTCATTAATGAAAGCCAGCAAACAAAAGGAAAAGTTTATTAATGAACTTTTTTAATTTTTTTTTTTTTTTGATTATTATTATTATTAGTGAAAAATAATAGTGCCTGGTAATGCAAAAAAAAACGTATATGTATAGTAATGTGTGGATATTATTATTACTCATAACTATAATAATGATTTTATTGGGTAAGTGTTAGTAGTAGTGGAAATAGCAACAACTTTCAAGGTTAATTTTACTCAAAATTATCTTAAATTATATTTCAAGCATTAGTGAAGATTAGTATAGCATGGATGGTTAGCTGGTTGGTGCAATGTATGCAATGTATGCACTGGTAAATGCTTGAATGCTTGTAAATATGAATGGTTAAATTCTTGCTTGATTAGTTGCTGCTAGCTTGTGCTACTTGTGTTTACCTTTAGGTGCGCAGTAACTCATATGGTCGAGAAAACTTTACCTTTAACTAAAATTCGTATTCACGAAAACATATGCAGTGTATGTGTGTCTGCATTTTTGTAGATAGCTCTTGGGCATACATATATGTATATTTAACATGTCTACACACATACATAGACACGTAATTATGCAATTTTCCTGATTGCTTTAGACATCAATTGTTTGGAAATTTTGTAAATATCTAAATACTTAACCTTTGATTTTCTACAAGATAAACAAGAAAGAAATCCAAAATCCCTCGAGGACAAAATTTAAAATTGTTTGTTAAAACTAGTTGAAAAATGAGAACTTGCACGTGCACCGTTGTTTACAATTTGCTAAATCGATTTAGATTTAGACACTTGAGTATGTCGTGTGAAGTAATTAACAAAATGGGAAAAGTTATCTATTATGGCTTTGTGTCAAATCTAACCGATAATTTGGCAGAAATAATTTGTAGATACACGTAAGTAAGCCCGCATTTAACGCAAAATATTTCACAATTGTGATGTACTAGCATCAAAGGATGAGTAGTAAAGACGTAAATAATTTTCTTATATGTTCAAAAAACCGCTGCGGCTATTCTTCTGTACCCTACACCACTTGCGTACATTAAGTTTAGGCGGGCGAACGTAATAGCCGGAAGGTCTAGCGATAGACCCACCTTTTGTTATAACAATCGATTCAGAATCACTGCTTGAAGCGATTTAAGCTTCTCTATTCGTCTGTGCGTCATATGTCGTTCCTTGTGCACTTGTGTTCAACCTACAGATCACGATTTTCGAAATATTGTAATGACATTTGGTACACTGGCGTGGTTTTTGCCCCAAAAGCGACTTGTTCTGACCGGAATGAAATAAATAAGGACATTGTAGTTGGGCGAGATCGACCGTTAGGTACCTTGCACCACTTGGCCAAGTACAATTATTCACTCGTTTTGGTAATAATACACGAAAAATTGCACATTATATTCATGAAAAGGCATGAAAGCCCGCATGTTGCGGGATGCCCACGACATGGCATGGCGTGATTCTAATTTTCCAAACTTAATTTCTTTCCTAAAAAATTAGAAATTAAACTTTCTATCCACATAAGGGCTTGCTTTTCATGATGATCTCCGTATATGTTAAGGTCTAAAAAATAGAGCTATCTGATCCAAATTCCCCAACCCGCATTTTTTTGTCACAACTTTTTAAAAATTTAAGTGCCCAAAAAATAAACCCCCAATAATTCAAATTTAGTCCACCTAATTTTTATTTCAATTTCATAAACGAATTTTCGTTATAAAATTTTAGCAATTAGAGCTTTTGGTCATATAAGGGGTTGCATTGCCTAAGAATCCTTGTCCGCGACGATATCCAAAAAATAGACCTACATAGTTGGAAAGTGTGATTTCTTTGTCAATTTACTATTAATATTGTTAACCATTTTTTACTAGGAAATTTTAAAATTAAATCTTTATATAAAGATTCAGTCCGGACTAAATCTTCACACCAATTTAGAATGTCGAAGTACTATAACTCAGCGAGCTTTGCCGAATTTTGAAAAATGCATTTTTTCCATAAAACGATTTTTCAAAATAATTCGTTATGTGGGCATTGGCCAAAATTGATCCGAACTGAACCATTTTCAATAGTGTTTTGTGTGTTTGTCTTTGGGTCAAAACATCAATGCACCAAATTTTATCAAAATATCTCAAAAATTGCTATTGGTAGGTTAAACACAAAAATACATTAACTGAGAGACCGACACACAAGTTTGGATACATTTAGAAGATGATTCTAACTACTTCATAGCAATAATTTAGCTTAAAAATTAACCTCCCCGAATTTGGGTCACGTAGACTTATACTTTGGAACCCAAGCCAATGAAAAGTAAGGATTTACATGCCAAAAAGGTCTAATTTTTGAAATTTTATGATGAAAATTTGTCCTTAATAAATCATCTATAGGGAGTTTGAATAACGTAGACCTATTTTTTAGATCGCACCATTTATAGGGGCTATTATGAAAGCAAGCTCCACTATAGCGACAAAGTGTAATGTGTGGTTTGTTATTACGGAAGCAATTGGAAAATAACAAAATCTATGACAAGTAAATTAAGTTTTCTAAATTGTTGACGATTTGATTATCCTCCAATATGAGGGTTTTCATGAAAGTTATGCATTTACATAAAATCTGTATATATGTATATTGTTAATTAAGCAATGTGGTGTAGGGCATCTAACGGTGGGCCTTGGCCGCGTATAGCATTCTTACTTGTTTGTTTTCAATAATTCGAAAATATTTTCGTAAAATAGAAGTTTTGCGAATATGCATAAAAATCATTGTATTTTCTTCTTCTTATTATGCTAAAGATCACTTCACACCCAAAGCATTAGTCGACAAGTTACGGTTTGAGTTTTCCATTCATCTCTATCCATGCCTCTAATTATATCTGTAGGTGCTTTACACCATTTAAAGGAGTACATTCCCACCTATTCTGCGATTCGGTTTTTTGGGATAAACTCTACGCTCAACTATTTTTTCCGTTGTAAAATTTGGGTAGTGTTTAAAAGTATGATGGACACAAGCAGCAGGCTTGGAGTAATAAAAGTAAAACATATGCAAGAGTGTACAACAGTCGGCGTTGACCGACTGTAGATTTTATTTTTCTGGCTAAAAGCCTTAAGATTGTTATGCAGACAGACTGCATTTATTAAATCTCTTTAAAACGCAGGAGTAGCCGAGTAGGTACGAGTAGCCACTAGGAATTCGGTGTCCGCGGGTTCAAATCTTCGTGCGATTTAACCACACTTGGTCGTAGCTACATTGCGCTCCCGGCTCGTAAAGACATAACACTTAGCGATTGGGCACACATCCACTCCTCATATCTTCCTCTTTTCCCACTTCCTTCTGGCCATCATGTATAGGCGAGGTGCTTACATAACAAAAAAAAAAAAGACGAAGATGTAGTTTTATTAGATGAAGTGTTGTAAAATATTAAATAGTCAGCTTTGCTTGGTTACGAATTCTTAGCTTGCGCATGGTAATTTATCTTTATTTGCATTACTTCTCTGAAGGGAAAAGAAGTTATCTTTAATTAGATAATTTAGCTAACGAAATATAGGTATAATATGTAATATGTATATAATATATAATACATACATACATATACATTATATGTATATTATATATTATATATATATTTATAATAGTCAATCCTTATATCCTTAATACGTACATATTAATACTCATATATATTTTTTTGAGAAAAAACTTTACTATAGAAAAATATATTGGAAGCCCTTCAAATCTTTAGTAAATTGTTCTCGTTTTTTAAAATAACAAATAATGAAATAAAAACGGAAAATAATCATGATAAACCGCGGTTTAAATATTGCATAACAAGATAACTTTTTTATCATTCCTTCTTTTTGTGTATAGGTTACTGGCACATAGCATGCACAATAATTCTATTCACTTTTACTATCAAGTACTACTACCTACTTATTTACTTATATTGAAAACAACTTTTTATTTTGCTCGATTTTATCTACATTTCAATAGTACTCGCATTCCGTTGAGTGTATTTTCATGGAGTTATCAATTGTATAAATGAAAAAAAAAAAACAAAAAAAAGATAACAACAACCGAAACAACAAAACAGAAAGTATAAAATCAAAGTAGAAACTTTTTCAATTAGCATCTCATCATGATCTCTGCAATATCCATTCGCAGTGGTAATAGGAATACAAAAGTAAAACTACTTTCTATTACTGCGCCACCCATTCTGTCTGTCCGTAAGTTCACCAATCTATTGATGGCTGAATCATAAACCAGTGAAGAAAGTAAAGAACACTGAATTAACAAACAAATTGTTAGTGGAAAGTGCCAAAAGCTAAATAGAATACAGAATGGAATCATTATCATAACAACTAGTCAACTTAATTATCATCACAAGCAATAGTATGAAAAAAATAATAAAAGATTTTTGCGAAAGAGATGGCGAGAATGTGAAAAGTGAAAAAGGAAACGCCATTAAATAGAACTGTAATTGGAAGATAGTGTTATCAATACGACTGGTTTATCATTTGCAAAATACACTTCTTAATTAAATTTTGTTTTCTATCTCAAGAATTGAATATTATTCCTAGAAGTTGAGAATGCGTTCGTAACAAATGAAAATATTTCCCACGCTTTAATTAGGGATAGATTTTGTGCATATTATTTTGTTTATTTAACGTTTGCCCAAAAATCAAAGTTTAACAAGCAAAGGCGACCTTTACATACCCTACACCATTTCATCTAACGCAGTCGTACACTCGTTTTCTTAATAACACACCACAAATTGTCCATTATTTTTAAGTAAAAGCATAATTTTCATAAAAGACCCTCATATTGGAGCATACTCCAACCGTCAACTAACGTGATCCAAATTTAGCAAACTGAATTTACTTGTTAAAGATTTTATCATTTTTATGCACCTCCAAATTGTGCGATCTAAAAAATAGACCTACATGATCCGAATTCCCAATGGTTAATTTATTAAGGACTAATTTACATCACCAAAGAATAAAAATTGAACCCTGTTGGCATATAAAAGTTTGCTTTTCATTAGAGCCCTTAAATGGGATGAAATCAATATAATAAATCCACGCGGTCCTAATTCTGTAAAGTTAATTTCTATTTCAAATTATCGTTATGAATTTTCATCGAGATTTATTGAAAATTAAATATTTTTATCATATTTATCATATCGGTATAAACCGTTGCATGGCAAAAGGCTCAAAATTATCCCATCTGCTCCAAAGTTTTCACATCAATTGAAAATGCCAAAAAACTGTGATTGAGCGATTTTTGTCGCGAAATTGTGAAAGCTACACTATTTTAGCATGTTAAGAATTATATGGGGCAGCCTGGCGGAGGGACAAACAAGCTTAACCCAATTCAAAAAGTGGTTCCGAATCAATTAGTATAATAAAATGTGGGTCTACCTCAAATGCTTCTGGATGTTACGTAATCTTGATTGTAATCGGTATCATCACTTGCTCATAATCTTTTTTACGTCAGACCATTTAAAGGGTTATCGTCGAGCATAGCCTGCGATTAGATACCACATACGATACACTACTGTGCCTGACAAAATTATTCTCGAAAACGAAAAATACATTTTTAAACCTTAATGTCGAAACTTGATAGGACAGACTTGGTGCGAAATCCACGCTAATCGAGGTAATAAAACAATTGCGGTGCACATAGGTAACTCAAACACATTTTTTTTTTTTAAAGCATATTGAATCTATAATCTATCCGAAAATATAATGAGTAAAAGTTATGTCAGGGTGAGGAGAGCAAAAAAAATTATTGCCATCTAGTGTGTGTGTAAAAATATAGATATGATGTTTAAATAAATAAAACGATATAATGTAAACTTGGAAGAATCACTAAAATAATGTTGGGAGCCAGAATAAATTAACTTCCAAGTGGAAGAGCATTTCTAATCTTCTTATCTCGTTCGATGCATCTACAATATGTATTGCCAAAGGATTCGCGTAACTAGTGCCTCTGGGCAGATATTTTGAAGAAAGGCCTTGAATACGGTTTTTAACATAGGGAATATCCAGATGATCATGAACAGTTTTGTTGCAAACGAAATGCGGGACATTAACAATAAGACAAATACTCTTTTAAAGTACTTCAATATCAAAGTTACTGGCTGTTATCCATAATTGTACGTCATAGATCCAAATGGGTTGAAGTTGTCTCCAAAATAAAAAAGAAGATACACATCGATATCCGACCATTGTCTCTTTCAATCGCTTCCAAGGAGCTAAATTGGTATCAACCCCCAATTCAATATTTTCAATGTGAGTAAACGACCCTCAGAACAAGACAAGTTGCCTTTAAGAGGTTAAAGCACTATAAGTTTCTCAAATAATCAATTTTTTTGTTTGGTAGATGCCTTGGACTTTCTAGAATTTGTGATTTCAAACTTTGTGCTTTCTCCGAAGGGGACCACCTGCATACTATGAGCAGTACGAGACTACTTTAGAAAATATTTATGTCCTTTCCGAACAAAAATACGTTAATGTAGCTCCAATAAGGCAATTCTTCGGTGGAATCGGAATTGTGGATTACGAACACGGCTATTGAATTGTACGTTTTCTTTTCGCCTTCATCACCATTTCGTAATATGTAAAGTGGAAAACCTGCCCTTCTCTCTTTGAAAGAGACAGCAAACCAGCCGCTTTCGGACTTAAAATCATAAAGAGAAGAGAACGGGGGGGATATTTTGACTTGGAAGCACAGTTTTATGGTCCAACGAAAAATTTATTGTAAGAAGAAAACATGTTTCTCATACATTCTGATACTTTAAACACATTTTTCTCGAAACACGATTTTTCAAAACGGCGCGTAGCATAACTCAAGCAACTTTCATTTTTTTAACCGGATTTTTTATTGTTTCTTTAAAATTACATTCCCTAGGCAAACCCGCTCAAATATTATTAATCTTCTACCTTAAATACCATCCCAACAAAAAATATCGAAAACCCTCTTTCTTTTACGCTGTTACATTGGTTTATTCCCTCAAATCTTTAGCTGATAAGCCGCCAAATTCCAAACAACTCCCCCAAAGCCGTTGGACATCGCTGGTCTTCACATAGATGAAATTCTGAAGTTTTAGAGAACTTTCAAACTGGTTTCACTATCCTTTAAAGATAAGCCTTTGGTTTTCGTATATCATTGACGCCTTGCAATCTTGTAAGATGGAAAACTTTTGGCGTAATTGGTAGTTATAGACTGCATCTCTGGTGCCGTATAAAAAAGAAGTCATAGATTGCTCTTCAAGACAATTTATCTTTAAAGGACCTTGAAACTTCCAAGTGCATTCATATAAAATACACCAATAGATTCATTAGGAAGCCCTTCACGTTTATTCTCTCTAGCGGACTCTCATCGGAAGACGGCTTTGTTTCTAAACTTTTAAACTTTTTTTATCTAACAAATGATTTGCTGAGATAAGTAGGTATGAATTTGGTTCCCTAGAGAATTAAAAGAGACAAAATTTGCAGTTTCTTCTAAATCTTAGTTTTTTTTTTTAATTTTTATTTTAAACATTTAGTTGAATTTCCATTTTGTGAAATTGGGTTCTGTTCATAAATATTAAGTGATAATTCCTTTTCTTCTAACTGTACGTTCAAGAAAATTGTCCTTTTCGACTTTCATTCCTCTTCTTTTTTTTTTTTGCTTCAAGTTTCAAGTAATTTGCATTTGTTTGCATTCGTTTGCTTCTTCTTTTCTTTTAACGGGAGAAATAAATATGAAAAAAATTCTCATTTATCTTTATTTGGGTGGAGAGAAAAAAAATCTTATGAAGTTTTTTCTTATACTATTTTTTTTTTTTTTTTTTGTTTTTTCGACTCGTATTCCACACAGTTGACAAATTTTGTTGTTGTCAGCCAAATGATGCAAAAGTTAAATAAAAAGTAAGAAAAGGCAAAACGAATTCTTTACCTTATGCCACTTGCGTGCTGTGTTGGTTGCTATAGTTACACAAAACGCAGCCACAACCTTTACGCATTCACGCGTACTACATAGGAAAACAGAAATTAAAACTTTCCTCTCTTCTTTTATATAATTTTTCGCATACACGCGGTACGTGAAAGCAATTATTTAAAAATTTTTAACCTGAACTTACAAATGTATTTCTTTTCTTTCCAATTTTTTCTTACTCTTGATTCAGTTAATTCGTTTTACTTTGGCTTAAAACTGAAGTTGGCGTGTACGTTTTAGTAATTAAATGAACAATATCTCTGTCGTGGTTGGCTTGGCTTCGCAACCGACATGACGAAGAAATGACGGTACATTAGATATATCATCCTAGTTGTTACGCTTTGAAATGAATACTAGATGCGTCACATAGTCTAGTAGCCGTACATACATACGGCCACTGTAAGCTTTTAACCGAATTGGACTTTGTTTGTCCGTCCATCCAGAATTTCTTGTTCGCATTTTAAGGGTCATAAGAATTACGATATAAATTTGAAAGCAAAGAGATTTTCTTTCTTTTTTCGTGAAAATTAACACATCAAAAAGCTATTTTCGGGTTAGACCGACAAGTAGATGCTCTACATTACAGCGACTAGCACAAGTCTTCCGTATCTACAAAATGACAAATATTACACCTGGCTCCCATACCGTACGTGGTCCAAGCTGGCTACACTAAACTTATACCTCAAATCAATATTTCCTATGCGCTATAGTACGCACAAAAATTAAACCTTTTTGACATATGACAGCTTACATTTCATGGGGACCGTAATTTATACGAAACGGTCCGTGAAATAGATCTACATGCTCCACAGCCTCAACACATCACAGTGTTAGTTCGTAGGACACTTAGACATTGGTACCAGTGACGAATCCATTTAATATTTAGATAGCACAAACCTTCATAGGAAATGTACCAAAATTTCATGACATTCCAACCATTTGCTTGCCCTGTGTTTGCCCTGTGTTGATTTTTAATAGGAAAAATGACAATCAAGCAAAGCAATGACTTGAGGAGTGTTATTCTCCGCTTCATTGAAAGGAATGGTAGAAAAATTGTTTGACGATTTCAAACGCGGCCACACATACACCGATAATGCTAACGCGCGAGTACGGCAGTTTTATAATATAACAGTAAAAAAGCTCACAGAACCGTTTTGGAAAACCGAAACGTGGGATTGCCTGAGATAGCTGACAACTTAGTGATATTGAAAGGCATTATTTTGCATGAACATTTGCCCATGAGCCAGCTCTGTCCGAAGTGAACGCCGAGCTCGTTCACTTTTGCCCAAAGCAAGAACAAATCAGAGCGATGTTTGGAGCTTTGTAGACAAAAGAAAACAGATTTTTGATGCGATATGCGACACTGGATGGCACGTCTATTCATCACTACGCTCTTCAGCCAAATCGGTAGTCAGCCGAGGGGATATGGCGTTCGTATTTGGCAGTGCGTGTGATATAATGTTCAAAGACTGTTTTGAGAAGGAGGACGAGGAGGAGGAGGAATAGTGAATATAACATTGCATTAATGCGTTTGAATAACAAAATTGCAAAGAAACCATTCCATATCCTACGAGCTAACCGGTTAACAGTTAGTTAATATAACAAACTATTATTTTGCAATAATTTTCATCATAAACTAAATTTTGTTGCACTTCTTTCTAAGAATATTTAAATGGGAAGGAGTTTAACAGACATCAAAATCTTGTGCATTCATTCAATATGTCACAATACTGCTTTTGGGTGATTAAAATGGACAAATATTCAAAGTGGATGTTTTCTGTATAAAGAAGTTTTCAAAATAAAGCTCCCTACAGAGAGTGATTGCAAATATGGTGGAGTAGTGTTTGCCTTTAGGCCAGGACATTTTAATATACTAAGCTAATGAACATATTTCAAAACTTGCGACATGCAGGTTGAATACAAAAGTACAGAAACAAACAGATTAAACCAGAAAACGATTCCGATGTACTTTACATCCATACAAACTTAATATATCCTTACCGCAAGTGATGCAGGGTATGTGTATTTCCTTATCCTACATACAAAGAAACATTAAGAGGGAAATATTGTCTACAGTCTGGCAACCTCGTACCTATTAACCTAACTTTATTATCTGCAAATACAGGGTGGCTTCACAAGAGATATTTATTGAATGTCTCTGTCGGTTGCTTGCGCTGTCACTTTGCCGGATTTATAAAAGTGTTTTAACGCAATCTCTAACGTAAATGTTATAGCTGTATGTTTGTAGCGGTCGAAATGTGATCTTCTAACTGCCTTTAGAAATTATCTTCATTCAAATTTCGAACGTGAAAGCTAATTTTAAAATAAATGAATAATTGAAATCTTTACTGTCCGCAACGGTGTTAAATAATCGAGCCTTTCACCAAAGACAATCGAAATGTCGTTAAATTTAACTATATGAGATATCAATGTAAACAATGAGCGGGTCTGATGGGCACGCAATTATAACAAAAATATCCTTACACAGGCTCATATTTGGCAGCAAATTCCTTTTATTAAATTCTACATACAAGTGCGTCTAATATTCGCCTTGAAGCGTATAAATTTTTATTTTTCTTTTCTTTTTTTTTTTGTCTTATGTCATAACTTCTTGTAAGACATAATGCAACGCAGTAAGTAACAGCTGAGGGGTAGATTGGGAACATTTTCCATTAATTTTGTAGATTTCTTGACATAACATCTTGTCATGGCTGTCACTGTGTTTGCGTCTAAAAGTATAATTAATTTCTTATAGCGTATGAAATCTTCCTTCAAATGAAATCATTCGTTATTGTGAGTGAAAATAAACATCAGAGGCCGAAATGTTATGTACAATGGAAAGCCATTCTGACAGTTTTAACAACCGCTGACTATTGTTGTGTATGTGTGTATATTTGCCTAAAGGTCTGATGATGACGATGGTATTTGCAATAGTGTGTGGTGTTGCCATTATTATTAGTCTGTACTTTCTCCGGTAATAGTAACTAATCCTCCTTTTTTCTCTCTCCTTCTTTCCGCACAACCAACATTTACATTTACCAAGGCGCATACAATAATTTGCAAAACAAATTAATGGTGGCTTTGTTATGGATTCAGTTCACTACAGTGCAGTTCGGTGCAGTTCAGTTGAACAACATGATGTAAGCAAAACCAAACACGAAAAAAAAGTAATTCCTTGAATGGTCATTTTATAATGGATTTTATATGATATGCGTAGGCAAGCACAAAAAAAGAGAGAGATCCAGAAATGAAGATAAATATGTAAGGTTTTTTTGCGTTAGCTAAATACAAACAATACGCCAAGAATGCCAGTCAGTGAATGTTTAAATGCTTAAAATTTGCATGACTGCATTTTATCTTTGCAAAAAAAGATAATGGCTTCCAACCAACGCGGAGAATAAATGTTATATCTATCTGTGTGCGGGGAAAAGGACCACGAAACACTAGTTGCGACGATTTAATGGAACTGACTACAAAGTCCTTGATTTGTGTACTACTTACAATGGTTTTACAATGGCTTCATTCTTCTTATTAATTTTTACGTTTTCTTTTCTTTTATTGTAGGCTATAATTACTGAAAGATACAACAGATGAAGATAGAATTCAAAGTAAGAAAGAAAGATGAACATTGAAGTTTCTCACCACATTCGCAATTTTGAAAATTAAGAAAGCAGAAGTAAAATAAGAAATATTCGTTTTACAGACCACGATGACTCTTACATACAGAACCTATGCCCGTTCGCTGCACATACCTCAGCCGTTAGTAAATGCTTTACATATCTTTAAGTGCTAGAAAAAATTCTGTCGTTGTTTTACAGCCAGTACTAAGAGATCACAAAAAAAATTTAAAACACATTTTGCTATTTAAATCACTTAGGAATGCTAGAGGAATAGAGCGTATTAAAAACAAGGAAGAAAATTATATTCGGTGGTGGCCGAATCTACTATACCGACCCTTTCAGACATCACAATCCTAAGAAAAAAGAAAAGAACTAAATCTTTATACTCTATAATAACGGGTTGGCGTGGCTGAATTTTTCTACTTTCAGAATAAAAATTGTAACCAAAAAAAATGGAAAGCAAAAATGTTTCCATATTTTTTTTACACAAGCTTGCTTCATTTTTAAATCCTTTTGCTAGTTTGTTAGCGAAATTTTTATTCTTGCGAACAAAGCCACTACACAGTTACGTAGACGGACGAACGGACAGATTAAGGGACCGACATACATGGATACATTCCGAATTTGACACTGGCCAAGGATTTATATATTTTTTTTACATTTTTATAGAGGCAGATTTTTGTAAATTTATGTGCTCTAAGTTACGAGTAGTGAGCGAGACACAATTTTTTTTTCCTTTTAGAAAAACACAGGTGTTCTCAGTCTACGTGATGCTGTAGGCGTGTCCTTCGATCGATTTGTCCTTTTTTCAATGAAAGCCTGCGTGCAAGAAATTCCAATGTTTCTGCCGAATTTGAAATCGAAGGCTTCATTTTTGCGGCCAGGAGAATGCCTACAACAGACACTCCACAGATGACACACAGACGTGCTTAATGACCGTTGATCAAGAGTATATATATTTTGTGCGTGGTCTCTGAAGCTCCCTTGTAGGCATTGCAAACGTTTTGACCAAATGGAAGTACCCCTCACCAAAGGTATAAAACTATCAAGGTTGAGAATGATTCTGCATTCGTTTTGAATTAAATTTTGGATAACCGTCGTCGAGGAGATATATACAATCGTATGGTGTATTTTGTTAATTACATGCATGACCATAAACATAATGTATGCAACTACACTAACTATTTGCACCTGACCAGCATCTGTGTGTAGATTTTTCGCAGAAATGCAATAACAAACCTTGGCTATTACTGAAGTCATTTAAATTTTCAACTTGTTATAAACAAATGGCAATGCTTTTCGAACTTTATGTATATAAAATTCATCTTGACAACGTAAGGCATCGATCAATAAATCGCATGACTGACGCATTGCTATTGCTCAACCAAAAAAACATTTCACGTTTAGAAGGGTCCCTGAGATACTCAAACAACATTTGCCAAAATTTCATGTCAACTCGAACATTTGTTTGCGAAACAGAGTGATCGTGTTGACACTACTTTTGTTATTTGTAAAACAATTTCGCAGATGACAAGAATTTCTTGTGTTGTTTAAATATCACTTTTTCGCGAGAAACAAGTCGTTCAAACTAAACAGTTGGCTTTGCGACAGGTCATTGGCTCTATAAAAGACCATCGAAATGTGAGGGAGGCATCGGGCTGATGATATCACCCTTAAAATCGATTTTTGAAAAAAAAAAAATATATTTTTTGACTGGTCCCGAAAGTTATTGACTGTTGTATTAGAAATAAGTGGTTGTTAAAACTTCACTGAAGTCCAAGAAAGGTGAAAAACGTGAAAGGAAGGAAAGGTTAGGAAAATGGAGTGAAAACGAAAATTGATTATATTAATTAAAAGTTCATAATTATATATGTCACGTATGTGGTAAGGTGCCCCGTAAAATTTGTGCCCGTAATAGAAACTGTACTGTTTATTCTGCACGAAATAAACTTTAATTTGTTCACTATTGTGCGGTTTAACATAGATTTATTAAATATAGTACTGGGAAAATTTACACAAGGTTCTTGCTCAATAGAGTCCTTCGAAACTTTATGCATTCAATCTCTCTCTCTCCCTCTCTCTCTCTCTCTCTCTCTGTGTCTTTCTGTGCGGTTCTCTATAATCAAATCAAAATTTATAAAACACAATGAATGCAAACATAATTTTGATGTTGCTTGTGATATTCGTTCAGCGTAATCCACCGGTAACGCCTAATAACTGTAAATAAATTAGTTAGCAATATGCAGACAAAATGAATATAAACACAGCTACACACACGCCCGTACGCACTCGTACTTATACTCTGAAAATCTGCATTCATATTTATATGGGTTACTTTGTAATTCTGACTCAATATTTACGATAGCAAATACTCAACCATAAATGAAAAAGCAGTACATACAGCAAGCACCACACTGCGCTTTCGAGTATCAGTTAATATATACATATGTCCTATGAAATATATGTAAATACGAACGCACGGATGTACGTGTGCATGAATTTTGTATATTAACGTGCAAAAAGCAAGTAGATGTGGGCACAAGAGCTTACGTACTTATGTACGCATTTACAAATTACCGCCGAAAACCTTATTAACTATGCAAAGATGTTCTCGAAGGCTGCTTATGCATAGACATCAGGGCATTTGTACTTCTTGCATTGTATTATATGCCGGCAAGCGACAGAAATATTATTTATGTTCTCGCTTAAGCAGGAATAGAAAGAGAACGATGTATAATATACCAAGGAATACGAATGGTACATACAATGGTAACAAACACGATACCATATCGTATATTGCCTAACAAATTCATATGCAAATATGTGCAAACGGATTTAATTAAATTAAAATTCATGATTACTTCTTACATAGAACATACACACGGACACCATATATAATTGGATATAAGTATAAAGAAGTCAAGGGTGGAGTATAAAATTCAATTTATTACATGTTGGGTAAATGCTTTCTTTGTGTATATGACATTAAAGGCGATAAGCATTCGTGCAATTAGCCTAAAACTATGCAATAGACATTTATTATATAATGCGACTTTAAAGTATGCAATAATATATTTGCCAAGTGTCAGTTCTCCATAATTAAAGACGAAATTCAGTTTGAATTTATTAACTAAGACTAATCGTTAATCAATTCAATTTATTTAATGATTCGATTGCACACATTGAGCAAGTTCCTAACATATCGTTTTAGGAAGTTCATCATTCAATTGATTTTAACGAATTTGCTCTTTGTTTTTTTTAACAATTTCTCTTTCTTCACTTTATTCATTGTTTTTCCATCCGACATATTTTATTTAGTTTCTGCACTTGGAAGTCTGCTCATTTATAAATCACTCTAACGCAATCTCTCGTTCAAAGAATCAAAAAAGATATGCCAAGGCATGCACGCTAAGATATTGCATGCATACCGTCACTTTTCAAAATGTCTATGTCTACTACTATACATGCAGTTTGATTAAATCGCTTTATTGAATTTGAACAATGAACAATACATTCAAATGAACGCAATGTTGAGTTTTTAAGAATAAATGAAAATAAATTAGAATTTTTTTTTTAATTGTTTATCAAGGAAAGCTGTATATATACATCTTATTAAAGCACTAATAGATCCGGTGAAAAAAAATAAAAAATAATAAAAACATCTTTTTCAATGCTTTATTACTTAAAAGAAATATTGCATTAAATTAATGCATTTTGGTGCACAATATTTTCTGTTTTTTCATGTTCGGCTGATGCTTTTCCAACACATGACCAGGCTATTGTCTATGTAACGTATGGGTTCGAGATTTAATTTATTATTGTAGAAATCCTACCTAATTTTATATGTAAATCTGGTTACAACAGATTCAATAATACCGGCGTGAGTCTCCAACGCGATCTATAACGCAGCTCCCAAGATCGCAAATAAATGTTACATATAAGTTTCATTTGAATCTATTGAATGGTGTTCGTTGTTTTAGAAACATACGTATACAACGATATTTTTATATACAGATATAATGAAACGTGGATCTACTTCAAGTCTTTCCGCTTGTTACATTTATCTTTTTAGACTTAGCCCGCTATAGCTCAACTCCATAATGGATTTTTTTTGAGTAATAAGATAGGTAAAGGTATTTAAGAACCCTCAAGATTTTTTTGGAATTCTGGGGCTTGTATTTTTCTCTTTAGGCTGAAAACGATTAAACAAGTAATTATTGTTAGTCTTAAGCTCATTGAAACGTTGGACAAGCAACCATAACTTTGCGGTTCACAAGATTAGTATTTTATGTTGATTTAAACACTCTAGCGTGTCTTTCCATTCTCCTGATTATCTATGAAGTGCTTTTAAGGAGCGGCTGCAAATTAGGTACAAACTGCTAACAGCTTCTTGATTGTACACTAAGCGAATTAATTTTTTCACTTATATTTTCTATATAAAAACTACGTAAGGAATGCTTATACTCTTGGCTATCAACGTAATGGGGCTGGGTTGTGGTACCAACCAGTAGCGGGCTTCCGCACAGATCCATACTTCAAGTCGAATGTACACATATAATACTTCCCTTTTACCTCTCTTCTCTTTGCATTGTAATCCCTCGTGGCCACCACCGCGCCCGCACGTATACGCGATATTCCCTAAGTGATTGGTTCTTTCGCTTACAATATGACTAACGTAGCGTATATTTGAAAGAGTGCTTCACACTTGCCCGAATTTTTTTGCCGGTGTTTTTAATTAATTCAAGATATTTTCCCTGAAGCGAAAATTCGTCAAAACTTCGAATGAAAAAAATTAAAATCGTTTGAGTTATGCTGCTTGCCGATTTCAAAAATTGTGTTTCGAGATCAGCGCGTTTGAAGTTTTGACATGTGTTATACGCATTCAATTTTTTGTTATTTTTTGTGTTAGCTTGCCCTCGCAAGTTCAAATATCCTCATTTTCTCTTTTTTTCTTTGCTGATTGTATGCTACAATGTGCCTACTTTCCAGCGTCTGTCGAAGACCACTCAATTTTCTTAGTCTAGTTGGCACTGACGTCAACACAAAAATTGTATGATTAGGTACCAGTATGTATCTGCAAAGCTTTGATCATTTTCAGAATACTAATCACGTCGTAATTAAAATTGCGCACAGCAATCTCAGTTTTTGAGAAAATATTTTGTTTACGCGGAATCCCGAAATATCAAAAAACAATTTTTTGCGGGGAAGCAATTTCCAAAGCATCGATTAAGCAAAAAGAAATTGATTGTGTGAAAACTTTACAGCGGTCTACCTTTTTAAGCTTCGATTGAAACAAATTTTAATTTTTTTTTTGTTTATTGTAATCTCGATAATTCATAAAGTTAGCTGCTACTCTCATCATCATTGTATATTTAGTCAACGTATGTTATGTATATGTGACCCTAATGCAGAAGCTAGCTTAGCTGCTTTTGCGCTTTTGCACTACGTGATGGTTAGCACTAGTTGATTATTTGAATGTAGTCAACGTATGTTATGTGCATGTGACCCTAATGCAGAAGCTAGCTTAGCTGCTTTTGCACTTTTGCACTACGTGATGGTTAGCACTAGTTGATTATTTGAATGTAACTAATTAAATTATCCAATTAGAATGCTGCCTTGAATCTGCAAAAAAAAGAGAAAAAAAATAGAGGTAAAGTGTAAATTCGCTTAACACAATTCCTCACATCATGACTTTCCAAATAATACTTTATATGGATGTGCTTCGGCCCGAACCATTTTCAACAGCGTTCGCTATTGGGCCAATCGAATACCAAATTTCATTAAAATACCGCAACAGCTGCCACCTGTAGATTGAGTACAAGAAAACAAGAAGGACAGATGAATAGACAAGCTTTAGTCGATTCGGAAAGTGATGCCGTGATTTAATTTGAAAAGTGATTCTGAATTAATCAATATGATAAAAAGTCGGTCTGCCTCAAGTCCCTCTAAGTGTTGTATAAATCTACACAAACTTAATGTACACCCATTACCATAAGTGATGTAATGTGTAAAAATATTTTTTTATAAAATTTTGGCCAGCGCTTATCGTCTTCGCGCTATATAAATGCCATAGGCTCGGTACGAGCAAAATATAAATTCTCGGTATTTCTTTTATAAACATTGTTTGAAATACATTCATTTTAACAACTTACGGTATTTTTATTCTAACTCAAGGAAGAGAAATTCTTCAAAGCTAAAATTCAGTTTCTCAGTGGCTTGTTTTTGAAAGGATAACACTAAAATGCGTGTGTAAATGTTCGTGCGCATGAGTATTTTTTAAAAGGTGTATACCAACACTTTAGATAACAATGCTAAGAATCATAAAGTTTTCTGCTTTCTTAATATTTGTTGACAAAAAAAGGGGAAAACACACAAGCGACTACAGAAACAAAAAATTAAACTTTCGCAACATTTTCTTAATATTTTTTGTACCCACCAATGTAAAATGGGCGTACACACATTTTGTTTTTTTCTATAACGTATGTAACACCCAAAAGGAAGCTTCAGAGACCCTATAAAGTATATATATTTTTGATCAGCGTGAAATTCTAAATTGATATAACCATGTTTGTCCGGCTGTGTGTCTTTACAGTAATTGTTGTTGGCACTCTCTTGGCCGCAAAAATGAAGATATCGACTTCAAATTTGGTTGAAACTATGCAAGATTCTAAACGCAGATTGGTATTGAAAATGGGCCAAATTGGTTAGAGAAGAAACCCGCAATGGAACACGAACTGAACGCAACTCCCTTTTCTTAACAAACATGTGTGGGTTTTTGCTCGTTACTCAGAAATCATAAAAGTTAGAACGCCGAAATTTTCTACTTTTACTTTGCGAAATAATCTGCCCTTTACGTGCAAAAGTGGAAAAATTCAGCCATGCTCACGCAGAGTTACAAATGATTAAATATAATTTTTTACACTTTTTCAAGGTTTTTGCTTATTTATCATAACGCAAAGAAGACAGAATGTTTAAAACAATTTTGTACATCTCTCAACTGAACATATATTATCTGCCTAAAAGGGTTAATTCTAAAATGAATATGGTAGACATCGCGATTAATTTTTTTTTAATAATACCATCGATATGGGTACCAACTAAAAGAGCTTGCAGAGTAGGATGGGAAAAGCATAGTGGTGGGTGTGCGAGATTCGGCGCCCGCCGAATATAACTTGCTTCGTTGTTTTTTTTTTTTTTTGTGTTCGAAGAAATATAAACATATGAGCTTTTCAACACTTATTGCAAAAGTTATGACAATAAAACAAAGGAAATAAGTGCACGCAGGCGGCATGCAGGAAGAAAAATAAGTAAAATGAAGTTAAAACATTGTATAGCCAATATTTATCACTCGCTGTTTCTCTTTACTTTTTTATAGTAAGCGTGACTATCAAAAAAAAGAAGAAAGAAAAACAACTTAAAAAGTGTTTAACGTAAATACTGAAGAATATATAAAATGATTTTTTTTTGGCTGTCTGTATACAAAACACAAAAGCCACAACAAAAAAAAAGAAGAAAATGTCTTTCATTTATGAAAATATAATTTTTTTTATTTTTTATTTATAACATTTTGTTATAAGAGTTGTCGTTAACACCAGAGCAGCTACTCTCTTTTGAAGGAGCTCTGCTTTAACTTGCCTTGGTTCTGTTGGTTTGTCAACAACTACAACAGATAATCACTACTGTAATAACGTATATCGCACATCCACATAACACAGTTTATTAAGGCATGACTTTTAAACCAACCAAGCAGCCAAACATAAGCAGTATGAGCCATAAGCAATATACATATTTGTTGCCATTTTTTTTTTTTTTTATGTAAGTAAGTTGTTGATAAACTTGGTTGTACCAGTAGTATAATAGTGTACAAGCCACAATTTCTTTCTGCTTTGCCTTCCTCATACATTTTCTACAGATTTTACATCTTTTCTGCATAGCGTTCGTACTTGTATAGTTCAATGAAAACGTAATCTAGTTAAGGTTGTTTAAGTGATTCAATTTATATACGCTATAAATTGTTGTATATACAGTTAATAGTTGAGTGGTGGCGGATGCTTGCCTGGTTATTTGGCTTGGTTACGGTTGATTGTGAAAAATTTTCTTATAAAATTTATTGTATCTACCCTCTTACGTATGCGGTTTGCTCTTAAGGTTTTTCCCTTTTTTTTATTTAATAGCCAAATAACTATATACTCACGTTCTCGTTACTATTGAAAATATGTTGCAATCTTCTTTGCTTTTATTATGAGATTGCAAGCAAGTATAGGCAAGTAATAAATTTCGTGTTTAACAAATTTCAATAAAAACCTTGAATAGTTACGTGTGAACTTTTTGGCAGAACCTAAAGTTAAATTTTTGTTAGCAGTAAGGGAGAGCAGGGAAAATACAGGAGTAATGGTATGAATTTTAACGAGATAGTTTTAATGTTCCCATTAACAGCCGCAAGGATACTTTCTTTATCAGGCATTATAGCATCCTTAAGTTAGGCAATTACAAATTTTGTTATTGGAAGTTGCAATTTTTATTAATAAGAAGAGGGCGCATATTAACTTCAGATGTTCGGAATCTATCGTATCATTTTTTTGCATTGAAACTTGTATTCAACCACATAGTTTGCAGGAGTTAATGTACTGTTTGCAAAGACTGCAGAATGTTAGACAGTATTACAGTTAATAGTGCAAACATTATAGTTCGACGAAATTTTTTCGTCAAACTATAAAATTCAAACAAGAGAAAAATTTAACACAACAACAGCACAGAAGCATCATTTTAGTATTTAGCTTAGTGCAGTAAAGAATAGAATGGTTTCGTTTCTATTGCCGAAATTTAGTTCGTTATACTGCAAGGCATGGATAGTTGATTATATCAGCTCTCACTTATCCGAACGGATTTCCCGCTACCTTCCAATCTTCTACGAAATGATGGAAGTGTTCATCTAAGCAGTCCGAGTAAACAAAGTATCTTTACTAAACACTCAATGGTCACGGGTTCAAATCTCAAGGGCGGTAGAAATTTCAATAAAACCATAGATGCTAATGCCTAAAGACATTAGTCTTTGAACTTATTTATAATTTATTATAGTAATAGTAATCATAAAAGTGTGTTGATTTCTTTAGAATTTTTTAAGGAATAGTTCAGATTTGGAATTTATTAAACATCAAAATTAATTATGTTATAAGACAAGAATCTAAAAATGTTTATTACATACTTTATACAACCTTTCAACTCAATTCATTCAAAGGGTATCTGATCGCTGATAATCTTCTCCAATTCTCAATTGGCACAGATGTATATCTCTCTGTTAAACTCTCTCAAATACCAAGTGTCTACTTAAAACGTATACCGTTAACGAGGGAAAAAAACATCTGAATGGTTTCAATTCTTACATATACATATATCTATTTGATCCACTAAAACAAATTTGGATGGACAAATGATTCTACTGTACAGATATTAAGAGATGATTTAAAGATTCAATATTAAGAAAAAGAGGCTTTTTTTCGTCTCCTCAACATGGAGATATCATAAACAGGTAAACAGAAAAGAATAGAGAGTTCAAAGGAGTTGCTAAAGCAAACTTTTCAAGCCATTTTGACAATATCGCTGATACTGGTTTCATTTAGAACAATTGAGTTAAAAGGCTACACAGGTCTTGTCTTCTAGTGAACAAGCGGGTGGCTGGACATACTAAAAATCACGTTCTCCATACCTTAGCTAGCGCATTTCAAAACGAGGGATACAGGATAAACCATTATCTCTGGTATGAACTTTTGCTTTTTGCTTTGTTCATTCCTTTTTTTGGCAACATTGAAATTAGGTCCGTTTGCAAAATATTGAAAAATCGTTTGCAGATTTTTTTAATATCTGTTCTATGCTATTACGAATAACCATCACATGGACGGTATTCGCCGAAATTAGTTGCTTTAATGCGTAGTAACATCTGAACAAATGAATCCAAAATGATTTGATACAATGACATTCTTTACATTTTCCTCTTGGCATAATGTGGGAAGTGAAGGCCAAAAATTTGGGAATATATAGTAAAATAATAAGTTAAAAAAAGACAAGTAAAAACAGTGTGGCGTGGCAAAGATCGCTGTTAAACGCTTCGCTTAATACTGTTCATATAAGGCCTTTTCAAAACCATGTGTTATGTGGGAAGTGACTGTGGAAGTAGTTCGGTCCGAATTGATATTATATAAAATATTTTTAATAGCGTTCGGCCTTGGGCCAAAACACATCAACGTACCGAATTTCATCAAAATATCTCCAAAAATATCTCATAGGTTGAGCGGAAGGGAATAAGACGGACGTCTGCAAATACCGGCGGCCAAAAAAACGAAAAACGAACCGACATAAAGACGAACAGAGTAAATATGATTTTTAATCGATCAGTATAATAAAAGTTAGGTTTATCTCAAGTCCTTCTGGGGGTTGTATATATCCGCACAAACTTAATATCGTCATGTATCGCAAGCGGTGTGGGGTACAAAAATAAGTTCTTCAATATGACAAGTAACGTAAAGCATGCAAACCAATTATCAATTAAAAATGGCAGCATTGATTTTTTTAAGTCAATCTACTCCTTATAAAGCTTTTATTACATTACATTAATTTTCTTTACCATTTGAAATTTAGAATTAATAGCTGAGTTAAAGATATTTATTAGACATTTTATTAAATCTAACAATTTTCTAACATTTACGTTGAGGGAAAAGTTTAACAAGAAAGTATAAATGAACGGCCATTGAAAATATCCTCGTTACTGACATATCATAAAGTGGCATTAATACGTGCTATCATGAAATTAAAATGATACTTAACGTAATTAGATCAAAAAATTCATTTAGTTAGTTATTGCGTAAAATGTACATAAAAAAGCAAAAATTAACCCAAGTACTCTTGAACTTTTTTACAAAAATTTTTAAATATTTCTTATGTAAAACCGCTTCAAATATTGTACTTTAATTTTTAACTTTCTTTTTTTACATCCTTAAAGTATGCTATAATAATATTTTATTAGAATAAAACGGAAACTTTGAACTTTACTTCTTTGAATTTTATTTAAGAGGGAAAAACCATATTTACTATTTAGTTTAATCTTTTTTTTCGTTTATCCTTTTCCTTTTCCAATTTCTTATCTCTCTGTGTGTATTTCTTTCTACAAAGAAAACTTTGTACTTTGTTTGCTTCTGCTTTTTGTTTTCCTTTCGGCCTTTTTCCTTTTAAATTTTGTTTCCACATGAGAAGAGCAGACAAACTTTTTTATTAACAATGTTAATAAAAAAATAAAAAAAAATAAAAATTATTTTTTGCAGAAATATATAAAAAAACGAGCGAAAAAGAAAACATTAAGTACTCATATATATATAAGGATGAATATAGTATTAAAAGTTCTTGAAGCATTAATTCAATCCATTTCCTGGGAACTTTTCGTTTTTTAAAACATGTGGCGATATAAGTACAAAATTTTCTGGAATTCTTCTGAAAAAATTCTTTCTGAAAAAATTACTACTTAGAAATATTTACTTAGAACATAAAAAACGTTTAGAAGAGCAAATGCATTAAGTCACAATTCGTTTCAGATATGATGTCGTTGTACCATTGTGGTTATAAGAAACCAATACGAAAGAAACATGTGGGTTGTAATGGAGATCAGCAGGTTCATTGGTAATACCAACCACCCCAGTTTTGATAAGGTGTAGTGTAGAGCGTCAAAGCGTTATATCTTGATTGTACTGCCGCTCCTTAGCGTAACAAGCGAAAAACAAATCAAAAATTATATTCGTCTGTGACCGCAGCTTTTATACCTATTATAAAAAAGACTACGAAAAAAACGATAAAGCTATGCTTTTATACTCTACAATATTCGATGAGCGCGGCTATATTTTTTCCATTTCAGTATAATATACGCGAGATTTTTTACTGCGTTTATTGCAGTTCATTAGTGATGAGTAAAAAATACCAGAAAGCAATTCTCAATTTGTGTAGCACGGTCGGCGTACCCCTTCACCAATTAGACCCCTTTTTAACAGCAATATACGTGCAAGAACTTTCAATGTGTTCGCCAAATTTGGTTTTTACGCCCGGGAGTTTGTTTACCAGAGATATGCTTCAAAATTTAGTACTAATCGTAAACATAGATTGTACGTTCTGTTAAGGTTCCTCTTAGCTGTTGTAAACGTTTTGACAAAATTAATACTCCATCCCATTCTCCTATGGTGGGTATACGGTGGATGGGTTTACGTCTGCTCAAGGCTAAAAGCCAATTGATACTTTATTTTCTAAGGACGCGTTTTGCTTCCTTACTAGGGACATATCCATCTGTGCAATTCTTCGTCCATAATCCCAGATATCCGTCATCCGTAGTTCTAAAGCATAAACTTTCTTAAGGTAGTCTGTTTGCCTCTTCCATTCATCCGTTAAGTGCTTTATAATTTCATACGACAGTATAGGTCCTTCTTGTTCGCCCATCACCTTGATATAAGCGTATTTTAAACATGAGCCTCTTGCTTGTAAACGTACATCTTCCTGTACTTACTTCAACGGTAGCTTAGTAAGTACAGAGCTGTATTTTCTGTTTGCGCTTTCTTTTCGAATGAAAGATTCAACTCATTGGGCAACTGGCATACGTTGTTTTTATACATTGCAACTGGCGTGCTTTGTTCATAGACTTGTGTTGCTAAGGTTGCAGTTGTTGGAGCCGGCATCGTACTTGGTCTATGATCGGTTTCTACTTCAACGCGTGGAAATTTGCTTTGACCACGTATCTTGATACTGTAGTGTATAAATAATTATCGTGTCTTTCACAATCTTTATCTGAGTTCTAATTTCAATATATCCACACGTAAGCTTTTATTGCATAACATTATATTGTTATATATTTCTTGTGCAACATACATTGAATTGTACTTCAAGCTTCTTACGCATATCTTACTTAATTCTTTCGGCTGTACATAAACATACATTTTACTCACATTTGCTCACTTACCAACATGTACTCTTATGTGTGTATACATTACACTAGTTTTGACTAACTTGCATTCTGATTACTCTCCCTTATATACACATATATCTTTTCTCTAGACTTATGAATATATATTGTATTATAAACACACGTTTCCTTTCGTGTAAACGAAATATATCAAATTTAAACAAGTTTTTAACCTTCTGGCAACATGCGTACTATTGAGCAAAACATCAAATACATGTACATAAAGATCTTGTATTAAGCTCTCATTGTACATACTCTCCCTTCTATGTATACATGCAAGCGAATCATTGCGTAGATATTGATCCGCTCTTATGTTCAAACTTTCCCTTATTTCTGAATTATTAATAGGTGTACACTTCTACATTATTATGTTTATTAAACATACGCTCATATGCCTAAACATTCATTTGTTTTTATACGTTGAATTATTATCAGTCACGCCCATCTGCTAAGTCAGCATATTGAATTGTTCTTATTATTTACCGCCTAAAACACTGACATATGTACTAAAGAAACATATTGAATGATTCCTATTGTTTACCGCTTAACTTTTATGTTTCTGTCCTTACTACTTTAAAATATGCGCTTACACTTAAACATGTAATTATTTTTACAATCCATGTATAGAAACTTCCAAAAATCTGTATGTCTACATATGCATATTTATACTCATACTCCCGCAGTCCAAAAACCGATTTCTCGCACACATATACATATAATTTTCATGTATACAACGTGAACTTAGCTCTCAGTAAATACATGTATACTTTGATTGTATATAAAATATATTGTAACTATGTCAATAAGCAATCAATGAGCATATTCTTATACCAGTGGAAATACATATTATAATGCGCAGATATGATAATATGCGTAGCAACTGGTAACAGGGACGAACATAGAATTAATAGCATTGTAACGAGACAGCGATGGTGACGGCAGCTACAAATGCGCGATGCCCAACCCATTCGATCTTTCAGTTGTGTTACGGCAGCCAAAGTGACAATTGGTGGTTGACAATTTAAGTTCTTCTTTTGACTTTACGCATAGGGGATGACAGACTTAGCGGAGCCGCTGATCTGAATGACTTGTTGGACGATTAGGAGCAATGCATCCGATTGAAGAGAAATTTAAGGACTAGTAACTGACTCCACTGGCTCATAAGGCTGGCTGCCGCAACGTAAAGTGTGTTTTGCTGAATCGCAGCAAGCGCGGAACGCGGAAAAAGTAAATGTAACATAATGAAAGTACGCAGAAATAAATTGACAACTGTGATAATCAGGTCACATCGCCGTGACCTTCTTTTTTTTTCATCCTTACCGTAATTGTTTATCGATATTTCCGGGATATAACATTATATAAATATTTATGCGGAAACGCAAAGGCCCAAGTCCTTTATTTATCCATACATTTCTTGGAAAAAGAACCATCTGGAAAGCCCTGAGTAATATCTCGGCTAAGAAGACTTGTAGCAATTTTTTAATTTTGATCTTTTTTAGACAATTTTAATGCTTAATGTGCTTATCTTAACTGAAATGTACTATTTACAAACATATTTATGTTAGTTGCAATCTATTGTTTATGTTAATTTAGTTTTGTTTACGATCACATTTAAGCGAAGCAGCATAGGCGTTTAAATAAGTACACTATAAGACAAAAGAGTTGCATAAATACATTCTTTGAACAGAAAAGACAGACTGACCAATAGCAATAATGCGTAGAAAAAATACCTAGCAACAATTATACCCTTCATGACCGGTGACACGAAGGTATATTAAATTCGCTATGGAGCATGCGACATCCACAAGGACTTGAAATAACGACACAACGATCTGTTCGAACTTACTTCGTGAATCGACCAAAGCTTGTCTGCCCATCTTTCCATCTTCAATTTCTGTGTTCAAGCTACAGGTCATAGTTTTTGAGACACTTTGATGAAATGTTTTACACCCACATATTGTGGCTATTAAAAGCGGTTCGGATCGGAACACTTTTTCCACCCCCTCCCCGTATTTTGAAAAGTAGTTATATGAGTAATTGTAGTGGTATGAGTTGAGTGGTATATAAGTTGGGTGGGGCGCGGCACATTTTAGTGTTTTTACTTGTTTTCTTATAGATATGGTAAAAAATACGGGATAACTCTTAGAAGCGAAGCGAGTAACGTAAGCTGTGAGTGCGGTTTTCAATGCAAAACTACTCGCTTAAGATGTGGAAATTGACGATACGAGACCAAGATGATCACACTGAATCTTATCTAGCAAAAATTAATAAATTGAGAAGACTATCAAGTGAAAAGGGAACAATTAACAAATATTGTGAGTAGATGTTAACTACGAAAAAAGGCAACTAATAAGAACTGAAACGCCAAAGAAAATATGCTAACAAGGAAAGCCGCTCAAATAAACTAAGAATTATTAACATAAAACAAGTAACAAAATTATATTTGCGCGTGACCGAATCTTTCGTACCCCTCACAGTTATCCTAAAAAGGACCATAAAAATAAAGGAAGTAAATTTTCATTGTTCTATAATATGAAGCGGGCACGGCTAATTTCTTCTGCTTTCAAAGTAAAAGTTTTTGTCACGTAGGCATGTAGGCGTTGTAGGCGAGACCTACACATTTTCAATTTTGTAGGCAATATCTTCATTTTTGCTAACGGGGGAATGTTTACCACAAATACCACATAGTTGCGGAGACAAAACAAATGAACATACGAACAAACGGATATGTTTAGATGCATTCGAGGTTTGAAATTGGCTAAGAATTACTGGGGTTTTTGAAGCCTGTTTCTGCACGTTATAACCGTATTGAAAAAAAAATTAAATTTTAGTACACTATAATGTTGGATAGGCATGGTCAATTTTTTCTATTTTTGCTCAGTTGCTACATCATCGCCCATAGAATATGTATTCAAATTTTTGCACATTGAACTTCTACAGTTTATATGTAATGAGCAAAAAGCCAATTTTTCATTCCTTTGGTAAAACGGAGGTGTTCTCAGTGTAGTGATGGTTATAAAAATTATAATGGAGGGAAACAAAATTCTGAACATCAAACTCAAATATTATCAAGTGAAATATATTATTAATACATCAGTGGGCTTATTGCTCTAACTACGCGTTGTCGGGACACTAGGATTACCGAACGGGCCATTTTTGCGTTTTTCAATTTTCAATTTCCAAAAAAAATGGTTATAAGGCATATAATGTTCAAAAAGTTTCTTGGTGATTTTTATTTATAGGGAAAGGCCTTAAAAAATATATAAAAGCAAATCTTTTAGATCTCGTCTCGTTCACGAGATATCAATGGTCTATACCTTCTTCTCTGTGAAATTGCTACACACACAAACATGAAGATATGAATCTGAAATTTGGCAAAAACATTTCTTGATCGAGTAAAAACGTATTGAAAAGAATAGGTGTGATCTGCTCGCAAGCGCGCAAGCACTAGAGAGGAAACTGAAACAACCTGAAAAATAATTGCCCAGTTATTATTATTATTACTACTACTATTCGTCAGGATCATGCCGCATGTTCGGTTCAAATATGGTATTTCATAAATATTTTCAAGGAACCTAAAGTTATGGATGAGATTATATACAGGTCTTAAGGGATCAGGAAATCTTCGTACCAAATTTTAGCTTTCTATTGCGAATTTTACGACTGTCACAATTTCACAAAAAGGAAATCAAAATGATCGGTTTTGGTAGAGTAGCCTAGCGTTAAAAAGACCTTCAAAAAATGTGCAGAGTCTTATTGTAAGCTATGGTGCTTTTTGGCAAATACTAATACGAAAAACTATTAATTAGAAAATAGCATCAGCGCTAAATAAAGGTTAGAAAAAGTAATCATACAAGGAGCGGAAACAACAACAATTGAACAATAAATCAGGTCGCCGCAGGGCCACTCATTCCAAAGTTTTCTATTAGTAATAAAATTCTTAATAAAGATATTTTTGTAGGCAATTAATATACTGTTGCTCATGTAATTTCTAAACCCGCGAAAAGAAAACCGAAAATTTTTCATTCTCTATTTCAGCAAAAAATTGCTCGATCGACAGTGCCAACTGATCTTTTGTCTTCGCCATCTACTTGCTTCAAGTACACAGCTGTAAGCTATAAACAGCGCGGTCGGATACGTAAACAAGTGACGTCGTACGCCCTATTACTAAAGTTCGCATGCAACTAACAGTAACACTAATATATATATATATGTTAACACAACTAATCTTAATTAACGTGTCTGTTACACTCTCAACTTCTCTCTACAACGCAATTAAACAATTTCTGAATGTTTCAAGGGGCTTAAGATGCGAACGGAAGCAGCGTATTCGTAAAGCTCATTAAGCAAGTCTCTGGCCACATTATATCAAAAGACAACCTCGATTTGTAACAAAAAGTATCAATGGTGAATAAGAAGAAACGACATAAGTTATGTGAAACGCAGCCGCAGAGAGTTGTTCTAGCTCCCCTGGGAGTAAAACCGACGACCTTTATTTTCGAACCCTTATGGCCTTGGGACCAACAAAGGCCAGCATTTGCCACAGTTTGACATACTGCTATGTTCAAAAAGTGAGACTTCACGCAAACGACTCATAACACTCAAACAATATTCCCTGTTAACAGCTTGGCATGGCGGAGAGAATTCATAGTGCACAAAACCATGTTAATCGAAGAAAACTGTCACCATTATCATTGCACTGATTTCTGAGCGATTTTGGTGCGATTTTTGTGATTCTTGCTCATCTCCCGTAATAACGCATTTCATGACCAACTGATAGTTAGAAATTATCTCCTCACTCGCATTATAAAAATCGGGACAAACTACTTTTTATGCCGTAAGTAACCAACCGCAGCTGAAACACGGATGACGTTTATTATGTGAAATTTGACTCGGATATCTGTCACAGTGCTACCAATTCAGAAAAAAGTATTTCTCATTAATTACTTTCTTTTTGCGCGCAGTGCTATTGACATAAACAGTTAACACCAAAAACAAGTGGCGAAGAGGGACGATAAATGGACGAAGCGAGATGGCATAAAAAGGTTACAAGAACAAAAGGTAGACACCCTATTATTCACATAGAAAAGGCATCTCCGAGCATCTATCATAGTAAGGCAACCGAAAAATACTAGCAAAATGGTTCAGGAAATTCTTAAAAAAGCATGTCGAAGATGAACAAATATATCAAATAACGATCGAAACTTGGGAACTGCACGGCAATTCTTCAATAACAGATAGACCATTAATTAAAGAAAACTGGTTCTAAAAAATGCGGAAGATAATCTATTGAAATTCCTCTCAAATGTAGACAAAGTTATTTTTTTTATTTCTTCTCCTAAAAATTTTTTTAATATGCGCTACGTAACTAAACTAAAAACTTGAAAGTGTTTTCTCTTAAATCCATTAATGTTTACGTAACATCGAGGTGACGATGAAAATAAGTGAAAGACCGCCCACTCACCTTAGAGCATACAAACTGACATCTCTTATTTTTTTTATGTTTTTATCAAAACAAACTCACAAATTACCTGATTTTTCATAATATTCTTCAATCGATATTTTGTTATTTCTTCGCCAGTAAAAGTTTCTGTTTGCTTGCGTTGCTTGCGTTGCTTGCGTTGCTTGCTTTCAATAACTTTTCACCAACAATGCTACTTCCTTTGTAATCTTTATCTTTTGTGTTGATATCGTGGGAACAATAGCTAAAAACTTTAAATAGAATTTGTTTTTCAATTTTCAAATTTTCGCTTCCTTTCCTCTCATTCTTTCGCTTTACACCGTTGTCGTCATATTCAAAAACTATGTCATATACGAAAACTTTGCATACTTACAACAGATGTGAGTAACTATTACGTGTATTAATAGGATTTAGTGTTTACTGATGTGGAAACAAAAAAAGGACAACGCGTTGAAAGAGTGTACTTAACGAAAGCCAATATCACTAAAAATAAGAGCACGAATGGCGATGCGATAAGAGCAAACAGTATTCCAACACAAACCAAACTAAGCTGTTGTAGTTGGAGTAGCTTTTATTCTTGACAATTGACAACCATAACGTAACAATAAGTAGACGCCTCAATGTCATCTCTTGGTATCTTCTAACACCGCAATACAGTATGTGGGTACAAAAACAATAACAAAAATAGATGTAACGGACAACTACCAAAGACTTGGCCACATAAAAACAAACAAATTTTTTTTTTTTAACAGACAACTTGGCAGCAGAAAATACGCTTAGATTACGTTCACATAGATGCACACTTACATAAGCGCACATATAAGACATATTTTTACACACACACACACACACACACACACACACACACACACACACACGTAGACTTGCAGACAGAAAACCCTATACAATCAGTTTTCTGTTAAAAGTTGGTGATGCTGATACCGATGATGATATTGATGTTGATGATGACATCTTCTAGTTGAAAAACTCTATACAATCGACAAGAGAAGAAAAGAAATGTAGATAAATGCAGGGACGAACGAAGGAAGGAAGGGGTAAGAAACAACACTAACTAACAATCAAATCGAAAACAATGACAATAAGTATGACAGCAGAATCAAGTGAGTGTGAAATTGTATTTATTCACATACATAAACATGATAAACTTATGTACTCGTCTTCATCGTGGCATTAGTTCATTGTTTTTGCTCTAGTTTTGCGTAAAAATTGAAGGAATGAGTACAAAAACAAGAAAAAAACTAGAAATCAATTTCGATAAAACATTGCAAGGAGAAAGTGCATGAAGACTCTTATCATTAATGCCTTCGCCTCAATATTTTAGGCAATAGCGTTAACGTGCTCGAGGCTACACCCTATCAATATATATTAAGAAAGAAATAAGGAGAGATATAACTACATTTTTGTGCTCTGCGCCACTTGTGCTATAAGGATATATTAAGTTTGTGCGGATGTGTATGCAACACTCAGAAGGACTTGATCCGATAGATCCGCCTTTTATTATACTGATCGGTTCAGAGTTACTTTCTTTATCTGCTTGACAGCTTGTCTGTCCGTCTGATACCCTTGTGCTCAATAGGCCGCAATTTTTGGGACACTTTGATGAAATTTGGTATACTGACGTGTTTAGGACTGACGTGAACACCTTTGAAAACGCTTCCGGTCGAACCACTTATAACACATTATTTTGGAACAATTGTTATATGCACAACAGTGTTAAGCGAAGTGATGTAGGGTCTTTAACGGCAAACCGTACCCTGCTATAGTATTTTTACTTGTTTTATTAGGGGTCCCATTAGATTTGTTTCCTATGCTGCGAAGAAATTAACAGTTGACCATAGCTGACAAAAAAAACGCTTACGCATTAAGGTACCCAAAATGCAATTTAAGCCTTAAATTATTATTTGTTTTTTTTCGTCTCCTGGCTCTTTACATGCACTTTTTCTCTACGTTGCTTTATGGTTTTGTTCAAGCATGTGTAGTCTTTGGTTTCAGGTTTTCCTGTTTTCCAATCAACCACACGATGGGAAAGTATGCAAACCGAAATAACGGTTAAAGCGGTGAAGTAATGTGAAAACATAAAACTTAAAAAAAAAAATACAATCGATAAAGACCATCTAACTTTCATTTTAAGCTTAAGTTAAATGCAATTGAAGACAAATACCAAGTTTGCCACTGGCTAGAATAGCAGTAAAAGTAACGATATCTGGGTCCTTGAGCACAAAGATTGTTATGACATATAAACAAGTAAGAAAATTATATTCGGTGGTAACCGAATCTTTTCTACCCATCACCATTATGCTCCAATAACAACAGTTTATGAGCACGAGCACAAAACGCGGAAGAAATTATTGTCGCATAGGCCTATAGGTGTTGTTGGTGTGTCCTTTGAAAAGTTTGTCTCATTTTCAAATTCTTTTGAAAACTTGTAGGCGATATCTTCAGTTTCACTTACAGAAGAAGATTTACAATAAATACCACACATTTACGCAGACAAACAGATGGACATGTTTAGGTGCATTCTACGCGACATCCTCATTTTCGCTAACGCGAGAATGCTTACCACGGATGCAACACAGTTGGTCAGAACGAAGAAGAATTTATATACTTTTTGGATATTTTTAAACTTGTTCTAAGTATCACAAAAGTTTTCACAAAAATAATAATTTTGATACATTATAATAACATTGGGTAGGCGCGGCTGCTTGTTGTTTAGTTACTATAGCATTGTATTAGAACATGCATTCAAGTTTTTGTAGATTTATCTGCTGCAGTCTATGAGTAGTGAACGAAAAACAATTTTTTAATCCTTTCGAAAAACAAAGGCGCTCTCAGGTTACATGATACTTTGGCCGTGTCCTTCGGCCGACTTACCCCATTTTCCGTACCCTTTTATTCTATGTTCCCTTTATTTTTTCTGTACATACTTCCGTGCGTTAAATTTACATTTGAAATTGCATTTAAGTTTGGATTCGTTTTTAAATTTAAATTTAGCAGCAACCAACGCTCTGTTATGGATAACGTTAAGAAGACTAATTTCCAAGGTCTAATAAAAAATGTTGCTAAAGGCAGCTTAACACTGACCACCGACGACGCAGTGACGAGCAGTGAAAAGTTTCACCATCAGTAAAATAGCTGATTTAATTTTTTGTTAAACTCACCGTGGAAAATGAGGATAGAGTAAATTTTGACACCCGTTTATAACACCTAACAACACCATTCCCTAACTTTTATTATATTAAGTCGATTTGACGTACAACTTTTTGGAATCGTGACAGTTGCAAAAATGATGACAACCAACTGATATTTGGCAAAAACGATGCTTGATCGATGTCGGAAATACAAGCTTAAAAAAACGGGCGAGATATGTCTATACATACGTCCATAATAGGGGTCGAACAAAAGGAACTTCAGAAAAATTCGGACAATTTTTTTATATTATCACCTGAAACTTTCGATAACAAACGATGCCTTTGATCACGTAGGCCATAACAGTTTTCTTCTCACTAATGGAAGAAGTGAAGCAAATAGCGGAACATCGAGACAGCTTCTACGGAGAGTAGCTTGAAAGGTGACCGCCCTACGAAAATATTAACTGAAAGTGCGATGCTCTGTGGTGTGTATTGATGTTGTGTATTGGAAGATCATATCAACACTGTAACAATTTGCTTATTTCGCATAGGGTAGATCCTTCTAATTTGCTGACAGGTACTATCCTTTCGTCGGAACTTGATTTCCGTGATCCATCTACTTTGCCAGGTCGTTCTTTCGCCATCTATCCTCGCGCTCATTTACAGATTTATGGACGACTTTAAATGAAAAGTTTGAATAATAAAATTTATAGTTTACTTTTCACAAGTCATTCGAAGAAATATAGACATGAAGCAGTGCTTGTAATTAATTAATGTAAGTTTTCATCGTAACGCGGATAACTTGAAATCCTTTTGCAATGCGACAGATAGCCTCAGATTTGCACACATTAACTTTACCTTGTTTTACATAATGTTTATTTATATATATATATTTATTTGTTCTTGTAATTGCAACTACGTATGTATGCAATAGTATGATAAGTAATTTTGCGAACTCTAATGAAATTAATCTAACGTTTATTGACTTTGCAAAGGATTTTCATTTTGATTTGGTTCGCAGTCGTTAATGAAAATGTATGTCTTTCGGATATTCACTTAACTTTCTGTCTGAACGAATTTGTTTGGGTGTTTATATGCGTGCGTTTGTATATGCGTTTGTGTGGACAATTGAAAAAAATAAATGATTGCGCTTTAATTTCGTGTTAGCAATTTTTATTTAGACTTCAACATTTGTCTTATGGAAAGGCATGCAACAGCTCTCGTATCCTACAAAACAGCTGCTACTGTTCTTGCTCTTATTATTTATGTGTTCACCCGTTTCGTTTTACCCGCTAGAGAGGGCATAACATAGAGAGGGCTAAATGTTTGTGGTGAAAAAAATTTGCATCAGAAATTCCTTAAAGCGGAATTAGCGGAAATAGAAAGCGGCAATTGAGGCAGCAATTTGAAGCAATCGGCTTGATATAGCAATGCTTAAATGTCGCTCCCTCCGCTTGTTGAATTGCCCGTTTGGATATGAAATGTCTATCAACGTAAACTCTTAATGTACTCCTAGTGCTAACTTTGCTCTTGGAGACTACACGTTGATCTAATTCGCTCACAGTATCAGGCGATCAACAAAGTAGTCAATAATTTACAGCACTGGCACAGAGCTGTTGTCTCTAACAAAAAACAGCATAGACTTGAAAAGTGATATGACAACCTTTCTCCATCGAAAACCACAATTTGTCGTTAGGTTGGTGATTTTAAACAGGATCGTAACGATACCGATTGTATTAAACATGGCAGCCTGAAGACGATGCACGATAAGCTAAAAGTGAAATAAAACGGGATAGTTGGAATTCTAAAACTATCAAAAGAGAACAACTTGGGAGGAAAATTTGAGGGCGAAAAAACTGTTTCCCAAAGCAGCACCACTGTTGGCCACAGATGGACGTAAGCATCAACGATCAAGTCGATGTTTACAAACGAAAAAATTGACATGAATTGAATTGAGGCCCCACTAATGGTACACTCTTCAAAAAGAGTTAACTAGTTAGCATGAAAGTGTGGTTCGATTTGGAAGCGTACTCCGTCCAAATAAGAAACCGTAAGACATGTTCGTGAACACCTTATCAATCTACATGAAGGTACTTTCCAAGCAAGTTCCATTAATTCTAATTCTGTTTTTCGGAACTGTCTACAGCACATACTTAACATTTGATATGCAGACATAAACCGACTATGGGAAAATGGTCGAATGTGAGAGTCTGCTGCGGCCAAAGCAGCAAATTCGACCGATATTCATCTATATCACATTAATTTGAATAGAATTTGAATTTGTTTAGCTCGTTTGAAAGACATTTACATATAGATTCATGAGATGTCATGAGATGAGAAGTAACTTACGTTTTCTCACTTGGAAGAAGTATGCCTCAAAATTCAAACATATCTTGATCGTAAGTACTTACCAGAGCTCTGTTAAGTGCTAAGTGTCTGCTAAATGCCTTTGCTAATTGAATTCGAACTTCTTTTCACACCCCTTGCTTCAGATCTAGCTCGCAGCGATTACTCCCTTCCAGCACCCGGGAAAAACGATTTGAATCAAATTATGAGGTCAATGCGAAAACACGAAGGCATTGGAATGTTATAGAAGCCTTGGATTAGCTGCACCACTTTTGAAGAAGTTTCGGTTGGTGAATCAATTAGTGTCGGTAATTATTGAGCGGTGTGAATTTTAACGAAGTGCTGCCAAACCGAATAAAAATTGTGGGCTAAATGGTTGAAAGAATAAAATTTCGCTCTATGTTGTACTTAAATATCGTATAAGTGCTAGTGGTAGCTATAAAAAAATTCGAGGTAAACCGAAGATGTGCATTATGCTGAGTGTTATCTTAACTGGAGTTGATTGTTCAATAACATTAACATGTCGTAAGTCATAAGCGGAATGGACGATGACTTCCGTCATCATATTCTTTGGTTGTTTACTGTTAACTTATGACGGAGACCAGCTTTATTCACGTCAGCATCCTTGTCAAGCGTGCAGAAAGTTATTTCATAGCATGTACACAGCAATAATAATATATTGTAGCTTCAATAATAAGTGTTTGGGTGCGTGTCTGCTGTTTTTGATAAATACGCTCATAATTAATCAAATAAACAATACTCGTGAACGCTTAAATAATTTTCATTTGGGTTTAAAAGTTGTTGTTGAAGAAATATCGGGCAAGTTTTTTTCTTTGAGGGTTACCTCGCATTATGGTTATTAACGCTTTTCGGTTATTCAGTCAAAACACTTAATCCAACGGTATGAGCTGCTCTAATCAAATAAAGAACATCAGAACTGATGCAACTAAACTGAAAACGGACGCAATAAGTCAAAATTTAAAAGTGAGCCGTGCAGCACAGCCGAGTAGATAAGAGTCGTGAGTGTTCGCAAGTTCAAATCCGAATGCGATTTGGCCATAACCGGTAGCGGCTGTAACGAATGCCTAAACAGTAAAGGCATAACACTTGCTGATCGAATTTACGAACTGCTAGGTTGCGGCCAATCCCTTCTATCTCTCTCTCTTTTCTCACTTCCACCTGACCATCACCATGTTGCACGTACAGGAAAAGGAACATGGTTTGAGTGTTTGGTCGTAGCAAAAAAAAGTCATTACAAGCGGCGATTTTTCAGCGCGTAAAAACTGTCGGCCCTATGTGGTGAAGCTCCCCAAGTCGACATTAGCGGCCGTGCAATGCAAAGTAATCGATTGACTTCTCTTCTCCTAAAGCTATCGACTGGCAAAAGGTGGGGCAATAAAAGCGATACAATTAACCGCAATACGTCAAAAATAAGTTAGTTTCATATCTTAGCAGAATGCGTCAGGAGAGCCTCAATCATTCAAATTATGCAAAATTTTATTCAAAATTCCTTTGAAATTCAAAAAAATTTATATTTCAAAATCTCATTTACGTAAAAGCAATAACTAAACCCATCCATCACATTTTGAATTCCCTTATTCTCGATTTTTTTTTCTTTCTTTCATTCAAAGCTGCCGCTTTGTAACATATACATAAGTTGCGTATGTAAAAATTTATCTGTATGTACTTGAAATCAATATGTCTTCCATAATTCTGCTAACTGGTACACAGACGTTTATAAGTTTTTGCACATAGCACATGCACATGGGTTTGCATTCCTCCTAAGGAGAGCAAAAAAAAAAAATAAATAAATAAAATAGAGTAGAGCAGCAGGAACAACAACAACAACAACAACAACAACAACAACAACGAATATCGCTTAACCCAAATATTGCTAAGATTTATGGTAAAAACCAATAAGTTTTGTATAACCTTAACGAACATAACATAAAACTCTTGTGTGTTTGTATGTGTGTGTATGTGCATGTGTGTGTGTGTGTGTGTGTATGTGAGCCGATTGGTGTCTTATGCTCGCAGTAGTTTTGCAATAAAATTTATGAGTATGTTCGGTAATAGAAGGAGAATGTAGCGAAAGAGTGAGAGACGTAAAGAGATTAAACATGCTCACACACGCTCATACGTAAGCAAAAGTATGTTGAACTATGTTGGTTTTGCATGTAGTTTTGCTATACGTAAATAATAACAAATGTTGCAAGTTTGGCACTTATAGCCATAACAATGTTTATGGTTTCTTTTATTTTCATTTATATGTACATAGGTATATACATATGGTTTCCTTCTCTCAAGTATTTCCGAATATGGTCCAAAATATATGAGTATACGAGTTTATCGGAATATGAGTGAAATGAAAATCTTTATATAAATATTTAATAAGAATTTCTTTTTTAAATTCTTTTAAGGCTTCCATATCCATATCGTAAGGATTTCTACTAATATGTGTTAATGTTTGTATGAAGTTTATTGAACCAAACTTATGTGAGGTTTTATAAAATACTAAACATTTACTTTGTAGACATTTTATGTATTATTAATAACGTTTAAATGTTTATTGGATATTGTTTGAGTCTATTGTGGGAAAAGTGCGTAAATTATAAAATAAGTAAAATATCAAATTCAACTTAATTGTTGGCTTTTACGGTTAATTAAACTTTAGGTTGGTAAGTAGGACACAGAGTAGTGTGTTATAGTCGGTTTTTTTTTTTTGAGTCTCAATATAAGCCATACGCTAGGTTTTTTATTTACTTAAACTTGGATTCTACCTCTGGCTAAGTTGGTGAAGTCGCTTTTATCTTAGATATTGAAAAAGTTCAGGGAATATTATCTTTTAAGAGACTTTTTCGTAGTTCCTTGAAATGAACACATAAGAGCCCTATATTTGAAAGATAGCATAGTTGGGCCTTTTCAGAAATTTTGAGCTTTTATACTTTTCTAGATTTTTACACATTGGGTTTGTTATGTTTATTAACATATATTCAATTATACATGTATTATATATATACTTTTATCTGTGTACATATGAGTGATGCGGTTCACTCATGGAACAGAGAACTGGGACGCTAAAAGATCCACGCATTAAAAGCTAATGTTTAAACATTTTTTAATCGCATATTTCTCAAAATCTGCCCTTATTTTCCCCTTGAACTGACTAAGTGTTGTTTGATTTAAACTTCGTAACTACTTACGCGTCCTTTAATCCCGTTAATACCGTTAGGGCTCTGAGAAGATGATTTTCAGTCTGGTAGAGGTTTCAATAGAACTGATTTCCTTAGATCCTTGTGCTTTAAAACTTGTCTTAGAATTTATTCTGCGGCTAAATTAATAATAATTATAATCATAGATTTTTTATTCAAGATTTTAGATATGTATATAAATGGCTGCCTAATTTTTTTATGCAATTGAAGAAGCGTATTACAAAAATATTTTAACAGCTATTTCTACAATGTTTTGTGAAGAATATGGACCAAAGAGCCGATTCGATTGTATCGCCGTACGTATGTTTGCGTTCCGAATAATGGCAAAGAAAGAAAAGTAGATTATATTAGGGGGACTCATAACTAATCAATTATTTTCGCAAGATGCCATTTCTCATTAGTCCTGCGGCAACCAGACAAGTGTAAGCATACTTTTTTTTGGTGTTATTCTTCAACCAGTTCAATATAATGGTAAGCAGGCTGTCAGTTTTAAACATGTGCTATTTGTAGGGTATTTGAAGATGCCGGGAGCAACATAACACCATACACACAGAGTAATTGCGGAGGGTGAAATTTAAATCACTATAATCACGCAGAACTAATTGTTGCAGAAGCATATAAATTTTTCAACTTTATCGTATTTGTCAGACTCCAATATTCGCATGTAAGCATCGTTCGAATAAATAATAAATCATCTGTTGAAACCCTCTGCTAACCGGTACCAGTAATGTGCGGTTTTCGTCTTAGGTACACCAGTTTTTGTTGGTAGCTTTCCGTTGTGATGGTTTCATTTGATTGTACATAATGGCTAGTATCGACCATAGCTATACATCCTCGCAAAGAACCAAGTCTAGTGAGTAAGCCAGATGGATTAGCTCTTCCCACTTGAGTACATCTAATGTGTCATAAACCGGTTCAAAAGATACGGATAGGTGGACGGATGTTATGTAAAAAATTTCCCTTTACTGCTTAATTTTTTTTTTTTTTTTTTAACAGAACACTGTTCAAATATATTAATTATTGCTAGTAATTATTGTTTCATGTTAACCGTTTCGCCAGATAATAACAGGTCGCATTCTCCCGCCTTTACCATACACAGAGTGTCGTCATCTTAGCATAGCGATTCAGTTTTGGGACAAATCTGGCTGATTCCTCTGAATCTTTCAATGAATTTTTATACTTAAAGTGCTTAAAATAAACCAACTCTTCACCTCTAGTAACCACACCACGCAAATGAGCTTCCTTTTGAATCATTCGGACAAAGCAAAAATGTTATTTGCCGAATGCTCCCCATTTAGCACAAATCTGGACAACATCGTTTTTATAAAAAATATTATTCAAAATTTTCTTTAATTTGTTAGAATTACGGCCGGTTATAGTTGCCATATGAGCAAACTATAAAAAAGCGCAACCTCAAACATGCACGTGTTCTGAACGACGACTATGACCTTCTATGGGCAAATTCCGGTCATTCTGGCACATCTCAGAGATGACTAATTGTATAATTCGTACATACACCTACGAGCGCATTTCAATCCCTTACAACTGCCGATTATTCTACTCGCACCATTGCTAACCATCCATCTAAACTGCTTACAGCATAAACAACGCAGTAAGTAAAGTTTCAAATAACGTATCTTCCAAAAAAGTGTCATTCAAATTTATTAACCTAAACCCATCGTTAAGATAGGTAATTGCTCTGTCACTTTAATTTGTGAAGGCAAAAAGTATGTATGATTTTTATATAAATTCCTTTAAAAGTGTACAAATTCTATATGAATGACCTTTAACGTATAATTGAATAAAAACAAAATACAATTTACTAAATTTTAACCACCCGGGAGAATTTCATTCGCTTCGCTTAAATGTTAAGGCCATTATGATATTTTACAACATTTTATTTTGGTTTATTCCATTTATTTAAATTTCCTTTCCTTCATTTTTCTTTTTTTGGCAAAATAACCAAATACCCCATGTTGCAAATATTTTTTTCTTTCTTTTTTTACTAAATAAATTATATCACCTTGTGGCATTTACAATGGGTTTCTGTTTATACGTTCGTATGTATAAAAATTTTTCTTGGGGAAAATACCACCGAAATAAGAATGCATTGCATACTTTATGGCTATTAAGCATGCTAACAATGGCGAGAAACGCACTTAAATTTTCTTATGGCAACCGTTAACAGAACCGTAGAGAATAAACTTGCAGTTAGTTATTAACGCTGTAATCATCACCCAGCTATGCCCACTTGAATATTTAATGATATCTAAAATTTATTAATAGGGAAATATATTTTCGCCCCTTCACAAGGAGTAAATTTCAACTGTTTCCTTATGACTTATTTTGATTTATAATTTTTTGTTTTCCTTTTTTATGACATTTACATTATCATTATTTTATATAAAATTAAATTTCTCTATTAGAATATGCTTTTGATGGCCTTTCCATTATTCGCAATAAAAGAGCAGTAATCGTGAAGAAGCGCTACGCTGCAATAAGACGATACGCAATTAGAGAGATTGAAAATGTTTATTTCAAATATTCAGACGTTTATAGTTAGCTTGATCGTGTTAAGTGGCTACATTGCGAATTGCTGCTGCATTTAGGAATTCAACAATTTTCCAATGCCAACAGAAAAACACACCGATTTGAGAATAAATAGTCATATAACTCTTAGCAGTCAACTGCAAGCCGGGAAGAAACATGAAAATTAATTTCACGAAATTTATTTAACTTAAGAAGGAACTTTCTTTACTAACTAAGTCGCTAAAATAGAATGAGAAGCAATTTTCGAATCACAAGCAGCCATTTCCTTAGAGATTTCCGTACGTCGTACGACAAACCCTTACCCTTACTTACCACACACTTGAACAAACATTCTTATGTTCAGTCACTAAACAGATTATTAACGACATTTCTCAAAAGCCGAAAATATCAAAACTACGAAATACAGTTTTACTGCGAAAAGTCAAACCCCACATTAGCCATGTTACCACAATGCAATATTCCGAAAATTGTCACTGAAAGATAAACCTAAACTTTGCGAAATGATTCCAGGGATTGCTGTTTAGTACTTTTAAAATGACAATTATAATATGGCCACTCAAGGCTATAATATCTTAGTGACAAAGCTTCGATATTGCGAGTTTCTAGTTTTGTAGTGAACATTGGGTAACTGTGGTAAAGTATCTTATGAATAACAAATGGGGAAACTCACGTTGGATGTCATCTATTCGTGTAACATTGTGATGGTTAGAAAGAGATAGCAAGTTACCCCAGCCCAGTAGATGTGCGCTCAGTTATCTATTATGAAGACTTTACTGGCTGACCACTCACTATAGCTACAGCCAATTATAATCAACCCAAAAAAGGACTTACAGATTAGGTTTTTATGGTTATCCAACCTATGGTAATTCTACAAACTTGTATAGCCGTCTTGTAATGAAACGATTCTTAAGCTCTTTGGACCAGCAGATGAATGAATCTACGTTTTCCAACTTGTGTGAAGCGATCAAATACTCAGTATTGAATGACTTCCGGCCTGAGTGAGAACGCTTCTTGCATTTTTTTAGATTTAATTTTATAAAAATAAACGAGCTCCTTGTAATCAAATTATTTAAGTCAATTTGAAGCTGATGCGGTTGCGATTCATAGGGGAAGGAAGAAAACAGTTTAACCGAGGGAAGATCATTAATGTATAAATTAAATAAATGAGGTCCTAGGTGGCTACCTTAAAGGACGCCAGACGTGACGGGAAATTCATTCGAGGTGAGGAAGTTAAACAGACCCTGAATGATCTGTTACGCAGATAAGACCACACCCATTTTAAAGAGAAGCCAGAGCTCTGGAACGGAATAAGGAAGCTACTCTTCCAACACAAAGATAAAACACCTGATAAAACGGACTGAATAAAAATCTTTGGAATAACACCAGATAGCTCGTCAGAACATAAATTGAGTGTACCCGAGAGACCTCAAACCATGTAGAACATCGTTTTCTGAAATGACCAAGTTAGAAATCTAAACTGCTTTAGTTATCAGATACGGATAGTTAACACTTAAATCGGAATCAGCAGTTGAAAAATTTCGTCGAAAGTATTCAGCAAAGGGATTTGATGTTTTGATATCACCAAGGGACTCGGAGCAATTAAAAGAAACCTGCGAGGGATATATGGAGATTTTTCTTTTGGAGTTGACAAGCTTATAAAAATATTTAGGATTAACAAACTGCGAGGAACTTATCAACTGAAGATGTCTGCAATAACTTTGGTGGTCGAGGCCAGTAAATCTATGTCTTGCAGCAGACTAGGCGAAATAGTCATAAGCAGACACATATTTTCATATATTTTTGGAAAAGTTCTTTTTTCCTATTTTTGTAATATTTAATACTCTTGTTAAACTAAGCACTTGCTTGAGGCGGAACACAACATGAAGAAGAAATTGATTGAATCAGACATTAGAAATATAAAAATTGGTTACGCCTTTACAATCGATAAGGTCGCACAAATATAAACAATAGCAGGAATTCAACCTTTTCCCTGTCTACTGCAAGCGAGCTACTTGAAATAAACAAGAACATCTTTGCATGACCCCCACGATCTGAAGAGAAATTCTCTTATTAAGAGAGCGCCATGATAACGGTCGTACTGGCCGATATCAAAGAGAAGATCTCCTAAATATAACTGTTTAGCGGGTCGAAAAATTTGAAACTTAGCCTTAGCTAATCTGTCACTCCTTTTTCAACTGAAAACGCAAATAATTTAAAAATTTTTTAATGATTTTCTAAAAAGACACAATTAAAAACAGGGCCAACTATTAAATACCCTACACTACCACCACCAAGTCACCAAAATATCTCGTATATTACGACCTATAAATTGAATAAAATAACATAAGATAAATATAAGGACAGGCGGACAATCAAACTTGGACGTACACTAATCAAGAACAAATTTCTGAATCGATTGGTATTATAAAAAGTAAGTTTATCTCAAGTGCTTCGCCGCTATACGTCCGCATAAACGTCGTATATCTTTGTAGTAAAAGTTGTGTAGGGTATAAAAAAACTAAAATAAATTAATAATTAATTAAAATAATTAATTAAAAATCAGTGAGTTAATTTTTTTAATTAATTCTTGAAAATTTTAATGGATTTACAAAAGTTCGCGACTTTTTTTACACGCACAAAATGTTCTATTTCTCAACGTGCGGCTAATGGTTTAATAGTTCAATATCAAATTTGCAATGGCTTCATTTGCATTTCATCTGTACGCGTGACTGTACGTTATAATAAAACGTGTGCTTGTTTACTTGCTTTAAAAAGGAAATTTTTGTATTAACGCTTATAAAGTGCTGCATACTTTCTAGCATAACGCACATTATAAGGAAGAAGAAATTACTAAATATGAGGAATATTACTTAATAAAGGGAAAATGAAAGTAAATAAAAATTATAAATATATTAAAGGTAGACAATTCTTCCAACTTTGATAATAGTTATAATAATAGTAACATTAACATTCTAACTAACAGGCATATAGCAACCAAACTATACCTAACAATATTGTGTCATCCTTTTTGTTATGTGATGTTCATGACAGTTATATAACGAACAACAAAATAATATGCTACAGAAGAATATGAATGAAAAAAACAAACAAGAAAAAAACAGGAAAAATATTTGCTAACAAGCTCGGACTATGACATGATAGTTATTTATATAACAGATGATCATGTGCAACTTTTGTACGAGGCTGCGTAACAAATTAGATTTTCCTTCTTTTTTATTTTGTTTTGTCAGGGTATTTTTTACCAACAAAAGTTACAAATTATCCCAAGTTTCCGTACAATTCATTTGTTAGTGTTTTCTCCCTCTCTCTCTCTCTTTTTCGAAATAATAATAAATATGTACTACCTACTACCATACCTACGAATATAAAAATTATATGTTACATTTTATGTCTAGCATAGCTTTAGGCCGTACGGAAATTTTCACTGTAAAGGGCAAAGTTCACTTGTAATTTAGTTGATGTTATAATAATGATGAGAAAACTTGTGTTTGTTACATTTGTTAACCTGTGTGAATAAATTATAAAGTTTGTTGTTGAACATGCATAAAAATGGATAAAGTTATATCATACGAATATAATGAACATAATGACCACACAGGTGGTCTTAGATACATTGCAACAAAAAAAAATGCCATGAGATTTAAATTAAAAAAAAAGAAACCTTTTTCAGTTGACCTGCTTGCATTATTGAAAAGACCGTTTAATGGCCGATATGTTTGAATGTTTATATTCACCACTTAACTCAATTGACTTAACCATCATGCCTGGCACCTATTATTGGAAGGCTCTTAATTGCAAAAGTAGACGTAGAAATCTTCCGCACTAGACGTTGGAACTCGCGAATATTGACTAGACTGTCACGGCTTTATGGAAAAGACGATGAAAGTGATAAAAAATGTTTTATTTGAACCCTTCACCAGCTGCACATTTTCCCTATTTGTGGCTGCCACGCCAAAAAAAATGTTGCTCTTTTGAGGCAAACCGGTCATCGAGTCATTTTCGTACCCCCAACCCAAGTAGTGTGGGTAAGCCACATGAGCTAGTACTTCTCAGTTGAGTGCTTCCAACGTATCGCGAACCGATTTTATCTGTGGATGGACGGACGGATGTCATGCAAAAAAAATAACCTTTGGTTGCCATTTTTCATATTTCACTCATATTTTGAATAAGTGGTTCAAATCTATTACTTATTGCGACTAGCGTTTGGTTAACACTCTCGGCAGACTTTAGCAGCCAAAAACAGGCATCACCATTCTAGGCCCAGCGAGGGATTTACGCTTCATTCCCAATTAGGATACAATGCAGACAAGACTTCCTTTTTGTAGTGGTATTAGGATGGCTTACTAGTGCCAATTGTCCAAATTACAAAAAAAATACAACTTGAGACATGTACGACCTTTACATGTGGTGTCCGTAGACAAATTCCGTTTTCATATTGACCTACCCAGTACTCCCTAAGGCGATCCTAAGCTCATTAGGTTGTTTAATTTTAAAAAGGAATTTTCAAATTTTTTTCGAAACCTTTCAAAAATATTATTTTTTTTATTTACTTTTTGAAAACTTTAATATTTTGAATCACATTTCGTTAAGAAGCCCACTGCTGAAAGCTGCATTCATTTCTTTGTCATTTAGAAATGCGCGCCAGACGTCCCATACACGTTCCTTTGCACTTAGCGTGTCACTGAAGCTTCACGAGAGCAACAATTAGAAGAAAATGCGCTGAGGTTACACTATTTACCACTACATACTCAATGGGTTGGTTGTGGGGATATCTTATAATTCTCGAGGTAACCGAAGATTGTAAGATAAGACTGAAACATGAAACAATGAAAATAACGTTTTCATATATTTTGCTTTACTGGCAGCTCTCTAATAGTTACCATTTTTAAATTTGATTTGGGAAATGATTTTCGCCCTTTGTCATGACTTTCGAAATGTGGTTCTGTTAATTATTTGTACAGTTTCCAGAATTGTGTATATAATCTTTCCAGAGGTTAAATTTTATTTGTCAACTAAATTTTACAAAAAGTTAACAAATTGTCGCCCCCGTTAGTAGGTTTGTAAAAAATATTCGCTGTAATTCGGATATAAATTCTCTTTCTGTTAAATTGGAGTTATTTCGTTTTATATTAAAATAATTTATTTGGAAATAATTTATTCCATTTTTTATTAAAAGCTATTTAATTTTTTATTGGAATCGTTCATTTTATTTTCACTAAATAAAATATTATTATGTTTAATATTTTATGCAATCACTTTTTTCTTTCTTTTTTCTACTATATTTGAAATTTGGATTGTCACGCTGTCTATTATTTATTTAATTGATATTTTTCCTTTTCATTACACTTTCAGGATTTCAATAACTTTTGTGTTCGCTGCACGCTGAACAGCAATACAGATTTATTGAAAATTATTGTATTTTATTTTAAATTCTACTGTTGAGCGCACGTATAATTCCGTAATTACATTCTGTTTAATGTCATTGACTATTGGTTTTCCCATTTATTCGCAGTACTGTTAACAAAGCTATTTTCTTTTAAATTGTGAACTGCTCATAAAGATTAGAGTCCTTGTTTAAACTGTCTCCAGGTCTTCAGCACGTAGCAACAACTTTTGTGAAAACAAGTAAAAATGTTACAGTCAGACAAGGCCCTTCCCTTCCCTTCTCTTCACCATTTGGCCTAATAGAGTCTTTCGTTCATTTTCTTAATAACAGACCAAAAATTGTCCTTGTGAACGGTACTGAAACATTATCGTAGTCTACATTAGCAAACGCAATTCACTTCTCAAAGCTTCTATTACTTTGCAGTCGTTTCCGTCATAACAAATTAGTCTATGGCGCCATGGAAGGGCGTGCTTTCCCGAGAACCCCTCAAAAACACATCTGTGTGATCCAAATTCCCTATGGTCAGTTTGGGACAGAACAATGTTCATCGCAAAATATTAAAGATTACATCTCATTGGCATAAAAATACTGATTTTTCATTAGAGCACTTAAATGGGATGGTGTCAAAATAATAGATCTACGTTATCCACATTCAGTAAGGTTAATCTTCTTTGCCAAATTGTTATTATGAACGAATTTTTATTAAGAAGTATTGGGAATTAGCCCTCTTTATCATATAAAAAGCAGCTTCCGCAAGAACGACTATATGGAAAGGTTCAGAAAGTTCTCCCATCCAATGCAAAGTTTTTGCAGCAATTTACAATGGCGAAATACTATTATTAAACGATTTTTGCCACGCAAGTCTAAGAATTAAAATGTCGAAGATGTGGTCCAATCCGACCCATTTTCAATAGCATTCGCCTTTGGGGTACAACACGTCGGCGTTCCAAATTTATGTTGAACCCAAGAATAAAAATCTGCCGGACGGAGAGCTTAGATTAATTCAGAAAATGATATAATAAAAGTAAGTCCATATCATCAAACCCATCTGGGTGTTACGAAAGCCCACATAAACTTAATACACCCCGTACCGCAAGTGGCGTACAATTTAAATAATGCATTGTTCGGTTTTTCAAATAAATGAATACGTTCAATAAACTGATGAATGCTTCAAATATTGCTTCATTTAGGAAATTTCTTTTTCCGTTCCTATCCGAGCAGCTGCTGTTAATCGACCTGAAGGTGTTGACATCATTCCATCAATAAAATGGTCTACTTAGTTGTTTACTATTTGTAGAAGGTGTTATGCGTACGCGTAAGCATAACACTGCCGTCGCGCTTGGTGATTTTATACGATCATGACGACCCGAGCGGATGGATTAATGTATGGAACAAATTTCTTGGGGAAATGATCTGAGAACGTGGGGAAACTAGAGATATTGATAATCGACAGATTTTTGGCTACAAACTAAGGGCTTAGAAGGAAATGGTCGAAAAAAGAGGCACTGTTTGGATAGGCTCTCGTCCAATTGTATACTTTTCGACTGTATACTTTTTGCGGGTGTTGCCAGATTTGTAGTCGATTTGTAGAAAGGCGCTGTTGAAACCAATATTGTTAACAGCAATTCGTCTGCATTGAATTGTATCTTTTATCAGTATTGCTACTCCGATCTAAGCGTAGTCGCTTATATCGCTATATTGACTTTTTGATTTTTCTTGGGGTCGCATTTTAGTATAATCGTCAATTTTAGTATGATACAGAGAGTTAGGCAGAGCTATTTGGGGGGAAGAATCGATATGACTTCCAACATTGAAAGCAAGGAAATTTGTGCACCTATGAACCATAAGTTTTACGATCTTTATTAAGAGGCGTAGCATTTTTCTTTGACCGTGTATTTTGGAATGTTCTGGAATTCAGCAAGGATTGTGCTTGCCTCTCGCTTGAGTGACGGGTCTTCTGGTTCTAGCAAGAAGTTGGCTAATTTTACGAAGACGTTTATTGCACGCGGCTTAGATGTTTGAGTGTTCTGTAGGTTGAATACATTTGCAAAGGATTTTTCGGGTTATATTATTGGCGATGCCAAGGTTAACGGCTTCGATTGCCTCACGTGCCTTCTGGATCTATTTTTTGCGTTCTTCTAGGTATTTTTTCTAAAGTGGGCATCCCTTCCAATTTGCGTTATGGTCTGTCCCACTGCAGTCTACGCATTATGGTTCGGTAGAGTCATTCTTTTTTCTCAGACATTCATCCAGAAGATGTTTTTAGTCACATTTCACTCATTTATATTGGGATCCACAATTGTGGCGCCAGAGTTGGCACCTGTGACACTGAATTTCCGCTGCTTTTTTTTTGCTTTTTCGAGCAAATCTTTTGGCTCAATAAGTGTTTTATCAGCGCGGCGTCACGAAGGGGATTGCCTAGTTAGAGGGTCACTAGCAAGAACCCAGTGTCAAAATTATTTTTTATAGAGAAAAATATGATTAATTTTGCAACTTTTGCCCCTGCGTCTGAAACGCTTTCGTCTAAGGCCTTTTTTAGTTTATCAGTATCTGTGCCATTGTACAGTACTCTTAGTATGAGAGAAGCTTCCAGTTTCAGTTTCTTTGGAGCAGAAGAGTAACCCTGCGCCTTTGCGTAGCGTCTGCAGCAATGCTGAGTGGAGGATCTGTATAGAGTTTACATTTGCTTGCATTTGTCACATTTGTCATTTGAATGTCACATTTGGCGTCTTGATCTGAAGTTGTTCTATGATGCTTTTTATGTTAACGTTGGCAAGGAAGATTTGGGGGCAGTACAACTTCGTACTCTTCTGCGACGTCATCCAGGATTGGGACCTAGTTTTTGCTTTGGTGGACGGTTGCTGAATGGAATATTCTTAATTCCTAGTCCCACAAACGTAATGAATCGGGTTTAATGGTGGGGATAGTAATTTAATTCAGATAAATCGACATGTGTTCGAAGGATACCGTCATCATGACGGAATCACTTCAACATACCCCTGCCGCTGTTGGCAGCATGTATCGCTGTTATTCGATTTCTGAAGGAAGCAGATGCCGTTTCTGCGTCCGTTAAGTAGAGTAGGAACACTTGTCCTCGGGCAAATAATTACTGTTAAGATATCCGAAAAAACGAAGTTAAACCTTTTAAAAGAATTCGCTGTACGTTTCAAAAAAACACGAGTAAAATTAAACACTTGTGAAACTGCCAAATCTTTTCCCAACACTAATGAGTTAAATGCACAACTGACGGTGAATATGGTTACCGTTACCCACAAAAAAATAAAATTGAATGGGATTTCAAATTAACGGTATAGAAAAGGGAAAAACCAATAAGCTATTATGTTTATAGTAAACAATAGGGCGATATTTGTTGATATTTAAATTTGAGATATACGCGACCCAAACTCAATACACCAAGTTTATAAAAACTTTTGTTAATTTTAATAGCCTTGTAAGTCTTGTGTAAAAATTGAACCTCATATCTGGTGATCACAATGTAAGCTATCCATTGTTTGTTTAAGATTCCTTTTTTTGCGACGCTAGTCTTGTATTACTTAAGGATATATCGCAAAGGGTTTAAGTTTTATTATATGAAATTGAAAAAACATATCAAAAGTTCACTTTTTCTGTTTAATTTTGCAATCAGCTATAGATAGGCTGTTATAATAAAGGCACATTCTACCTTTAAATAAAACGCTATTTAATATTAATTAGAGGTATTTCACATATATTATTGATATGAATAAAAAGGTGTTTAATTAATTTCTATTCAACGTACTCGTTAAATGGTTGCAATGGTCTTTTGTGAGTTTAACTATGTGTACTAAATTGAGTTAATTTTATCATTTTTATACTTTTGATATATGGAGATACCTTTCTCGTCAAACCTTTTAACTTTTTAAATCCGTTTACGCTGCGTCTTTTCTATCAATACAATATTTAATTTCGCATTTACAAATACAAACAGTCTTCTTTTTTACATTTAGCAATAAAAAATCATAATTAAGAGCAAGCTACAATTTAAATTGGTGAGTAGGAAAAAGTTTTTAGTTTATGTTTTATGGAGAGGCGGGCATAGCAGAACTATATACATTTCTCGGTTGGTTACACGCAGAGAACTTTTCACTTATCGTTAGCCAGCGAAATACTTAAAAGTACAATCAGACTATCGCTTTTAAATGTCTCCATCTGTCTATTTATTGTTTAGTTTGTTTTTTATATCACTTCATCATAAACCTTTCTTTTATTCTAGATTGCGTTTAACATCTATTATTTAGCAATATATATTCGCTATGGCAACTCTATGCTCATCAAATACGAATAGTTATCGCGATTTTAAAATAGCTTACGTGTTATATGTTGACATTTCAAAAGTAAAGTCTGCTGGGATTTGTTATTGCACTTTGCATACGGATTACATCTTGGTTCTTGTGGTTCTTGTTCAATTATAAGGTAAAATGTCAACTAAATGTTAACATTTTTATAAGAAATCAAAATCTAATGGAAAAAATAAATAAATTAAAATGTTTCACTTAAAATAAAGAAAACAAAAGATAATACACACGATCAAACGAAATTTTTCCAATAGAAAATTTTCTAACAGCTTAATTGTAACAAGTCTATTGTAAAACAGACAGAATTTTATTAGTAACCACCAGGACTACGGAAGCGGTTCGATTGAATAATGTGATACGCAAAAGGGCTAAATTGTACGAAATCGGTTGTGGTGAAGGCTCAGATCGCCGTGGATGTATGAAAAGATTTCAAATTTACATATAAAACAGATAAGATATGAAAAATATACGACCGTTAAATGTTATGAAGAGTGTTTCAATGTAAAATCTTGAAGTTGATACATTTAAGAGGGAGAAAACGACTTATAAAGTTTTTAGCGTTTTATATACGTTTGCGTTGTGATGTGTTCAAATCTGTAGTTGTCAGAAGAAATATTTGGAAAGTTTTTAGTATACAAGTAGAGGAAACGCATATGTAAGAGATTTAAAATCAAGGGTAACAGAAGAAGATTAAATACTAAGAAAATAAAAAAATCGAATTTATTTCTATTTAAAAACAACTAAAAACACTATATTGGACCGCGGCCAACTATTTCATGCCTTACACCTGTTAATAGATACCCATATAAGGACTTTCCAAATTAAGGCTTTATATAGCAAATGGTCGAAAAAGTGTTCCGATCCGAACCATTGTCGATAAGCTTCAACCATGGGCCACAACACTATACCAAATAACAAATTTTATTGAAATATCTCAAAAATCGTGCAAATTAAGACAAGAAATTGAGACGAGCCGACGGACAGACATGCTTAAATTAAATCAGAAGAATCCAGATAAACTTAATATGCTCTTGTACCACTTGTAGGGTATAAAAGGGAAATAAGAAAGTTTTCCACTACCAAAAGAAGTTTCTTATTAACAACTTAAACAATCAATAAAAGTGTTCGTATAAGAAAGGCGCTTACTTATAGAAAGAAGAAAAAAAGAAATTCCTATCGGAATTTATAAAATAATCCGTATCCGTAATATCACTTACTCGCTATATTTACCTTTTCCTTGACATAAGAAATGCAGGAGCGTTATTAACTTAACATATATATAAAAGACTTAACGAACTAAAGAGAAGGCAACCCGAAAGAATAAGATAACTTAGAAATTATATATATAATACCAAAAGAAGTGTACAAGATATCATAATTATGTTACTATTAGTGTAAAGATATTTATACATATAAAAGCAGTGAATTCGTTCATTTGGGAGGAATTGGAAAAGAAATTCATTTCTTTATAAATATATGTGTTGTCAAATGTTCGGTTTGTGGTAAGAAATAATCGTATATAGTAAATTTTACAAAAAGGAAACGGCTATTCTTAATGAAGCGCGTATGTAAGACACTTAACTTATTTTAAAGAATCTAGTCCAAGACTTTAAAACGGCAAAAAAAACTAAAGTGAAATAGACGAAATAAAATAAAAATTCACATAAAAAAGTTCCTTCTTTACAAGCGTTCGTTAATACAAATTTCGTCTTAACTAAAGTATTTGCTATTATAAAAAAAAAAATTATTTCTAATTCGTGCTTTTATAAACACTTTGCTTAAGTGTTTGTTAATAAATGTGCATGAATAAATGTTGAGAAAGTGAATAATTAGAAGGCTTAAATTGTTTCACGGCTAAAAAATAAGTTTAAAATTTGTTTTTATATAAACACAAAAACAAATTGATTAATACTTGGCGAAAATTTCGAAACAAATCTTTTTATGCACATAGATGTATTCAAATGTTTCTGTGGAGAATGATCAGAAATAGAGTCATCCAAGACACACACAAAAAAACAAATTTGCGAAGCGCATATTTAAAATATTGTGTCGCGAGTGGTGCTTGTCTTTTTAACATATAACAATTGCCTTAGATCACTTTTTAATAAATTTTGCCAATCCATTATGGTTGGTAAGCTAAAAAATGTAAAACACATGTAGTAGAATATTTATTGATTTTGTTAAGTTTTGATAATTTATGGTGATAAAAGCTATGTGACATTAGAGAAAAATATCAATAAAAAAATTGATGAATGTTTTTACCAAGATTAAGTTTAGAAAAATATCTTTCGAATTTACATTGCATATGATACAATGAAATGATTTGAATACTTAACGTTTTCTCTATTTCATAATTGTACGTTGCAATGGCAACTCTGCGAACAGAATGTACTTGTTAGTTTTTTTTCTGATGATGAAAACACGATTTAGTTGATCTAGAAATTAATTGTGATTTATTTTCCAATTAGTTAGCTAACTTTATTGAAAACATGTTTAAAATCTCCATAAAATAATAAATTAATGTTTTAATGTTTAATGTGTAAGTGAAATCAACACATTACTAAAGATATTAAAAAAAAGGCAGGTATCATGTGTAAGTGTACACAATAATAGTGGTTATATGAGTTGCGCTGAAGCAAACATAGAAGAAGACTTATATGTTGAAAACAGAAAACAGTGTTGGTAAGCGTTTATTTATTACGTTTATTTACATATGCGACAAGTCTTTCAAAATACCATAAATACTTACCTTACCTAAAGTTAAATGAGAACGCTTATATTTTTTTTCTTTAGTGTCTTTGGCGTTTATTACTAAAGTTTTTAAACATAAATAACAGATTATTTATTTAATGAAAACATTTGTACATAATTACATAATTTCTGTATATCTTGTTCTATATTTGGCACATTTATGACTAAATTTTTTTCCCAAAAATGTGTGATACATAAGGGACAATAAATGTTTACAAAAAAACATGAAGAAAACAAAAAAAATTGTAAACTAAAAATTAGGAGTTTTTGTTATGTTATTTTTATTAGAAACGAATAAAAAAACTAACAAAATCCTAACAATTCCATAGTATTAAGAAAATACGAAATGTATGCATTGAACTTACTGTTAACAAAAGGTTTATATGGCAGAAAAAATAAACCCTTTTAACGTCGTTTTCGTTTCTTCTACTTTATATCGTCTTCTATTATTCTCTTTGTGACTATTTTACACTGCACGCACGTTTGACTAAAAGCTAAAACGTGGCTGATAAACCGAATGAATGAAAACTTGACTGACTTTGTGGCACTTGGAAAAGTACCCCAAACAATAAACGTCATTGAGTACCATTTAGAACATGTAAAGCACCCGCTTTTAAAAAGTATGAAAGAATAAAAGTGTGTTTTTGCTGGGCAGGAAAAAGAACAAAAAAAGAAAAAAAAAGAAAATATGCCGGGTTACACATAACTTTCCTGGCGTGCCAGTTGCATTTTTGATTTCTCTGTACTATCTTCTTTTGGGCTCACAACCTGCTGCAGCTGCTGTTGCTGCCGCTGTTCTTGCCGCTGTAGCCGATGCTGCGTATGCTGCTGACTTGACTTTTGTGTGAGGTTTTCTTTATGTTGCAATTGTAATAGCTGACGGGTACGGGTTAGGAAAGAAATATCATGACTTTGACTATTGTGACTATTATCCAAAGGCAATTGTTGCTTAACATCCGCTGCCAATGTATTAAAAAAAATGGCGGAAGGCATGTACTGTTGTTGTTCAAGTAATTCCATACCCAATACGGAGTCCTGTATTAGACGCGTCAGTGTATGCAAAATGTATTTGATGATACGTTTTTGGGCTTCGCTTTCACCGCGGGAATTGTAGCTTTTATGGAATTCCGTTTGGTATGCGGACGTGATGAAATTTATTATACCGACATTGGCCAAATGACTGTGACATTTCTTGTTTAGTGACATATTATATAGCATGGACACGATTTGTTCCTATTTAAGAAAAAGAAAGCGAAGGATAGGTATATAAAGTAGCAAGACAAAAAAAGAGAATTCACAAAATCTTCGTTGCAGTTAAAGCCATACGTAAATATTTATTATATATATATATATAAATTTTTTTTTTTTGCAAAAAATTGTACGGGATCGTGACGAATTGCATGAATGGCTTATGTTAACTTTCTTTACACATTCTACAACGTAAAAGGAAAAGGAGCAAAGAAATAAAATTCAATTTCATTTACTGTACTCCGGAACGTGCCAAAGATTGAAGAAAAATTACTTAACAAATGTAGAAATAAATTTTACTAGTTTCATGTACTCTTCTTCCGAAAGTAATGCATTTGATGGTATTTGTAGACCTTGAACGTTAAGTTGGTTTTAATGCCTCTTCATGAAAGCAAAAATTTTTATTTTAAAGATTAAAAAAATGTATTGAATACTTAAAAACTATGATGCAAGCCATCGTTCCTCCATAAGACGAATTTCCATTTAAGTAAGATGCAATAAAAGATACATACATACAATACGATTCCTTACATTATACATTATATATGTATACGATTTCGTAGAGGAAGTCGATTTATAGTGTGACTTTTAAACCTCACTCGACAAGACATTTTTTGGATGAAAAAAAAATTTTTTTTTAAACAATTTTGATCTTGCGGAAACGATTTCAACAGGCAGACAAAAGGTTAAGTGTCACTAATAAGTTTTTTTAGTTACACCAACTTGACTTGTGTAATAATATTTCGAATATTTGATTAACCTAAGCCGAATATGAACACTCTATAGTATCCTTTATAGTAGGAAGTTTTACTCTAGAGGAAAGGATGCTTGCAACTTTTCGTGTCCTTATACGAAGACAAGTAAGAATAAGTGGGACACGATGCAACATTAAATACCCCACACCAATCTACAGTTATTCATATAACGATTTTTCAAACTGAGGCGTGGAAATGTGGTGAAATCTGAATCACTTTCGATAGCATTCCTTCTTGGGCCAAAATACGTCAGCATACCAAATTTCATCAAAATATCTCAGAAATTACGGCCTGTACGTTGAACACATGAAAATAATACAGACGGACGAACAGACAAGCTTAAATCCATTCAGAACACAAAGTGGGACTACCTCATGTCTTTCTGGGCGTTGCATACATTCGCACGAACCTAACGTACCCTTTCGCCATATGTGTTGCCGATAGGGGAATGGATGCATTGGAAATAGGATTCAGACTAATCCCTAAAAAGGAAATGAACTGCTATGAGTACTAAAAATGTTGACTTGATTAATTAAACCAATAAATATCTAAAATAAACTTATATCAAAATATATTGAAGCATTTAGAAAATAGAACCCCCTAAATATTTTGCAACGTATTTATAAAGCATATTTTCAAAATGTTCTATGCCTAATATTTATACTTACATAAAGAAATACCGTTATGCCTTCGTCGTTCTCATGGTCGGTTCGCTTTTTAACCATCTCTATCAACTTAGATATTGTTTCATGCGACATTACCGAGTAGTGGGCTGTCAGCTCCATGCGGCTAAGGTTATTCAGAGCTGCTGCACACAGTAACATCGTTTGTGGGCAATCGGTAAACACTAGCAATTGCGTTAATCCTTCCACTATAGACTCTAGTGAATCTTTTAAGCCAACAACTTTATGTTCCGGTCCATGCCAAGGAGCAGTGATTTGTGTTAGCAATGAAACAGCTTCTCGTCGCTCAGTATCGCCACGTTTAATTTCATTCGGTTTCTTTAATGATCCCATAACTTGTAAAATATCTCTTAGAATTTCTATACCACCACACGAGTCCACTTGAGCGATAGGTTCCGGGGTACAGCATACCGTCGCTAAAGCCCTCAAAGCCAAAGCTCTAACTGATGACAAGGGATGATCCAAGCAAACGATTAATAAGGTACGCACCGCTTGCGCTTGCACGAAAGCATCGGTTAATGAAGCAAAACCATCGTATTGAATATTCATAAGAGTAGCAATCATATTAATGTTGGCTCGTAACATTAAATCCGAACTTTGACCACATTGTTCAATACTCTGTATTAATATCTTGACCAGTTTCACGTAAACTTGACGAATTGTTATCAGTAGATTACGTTTTAATACTTGCACATCGTCAAGTAATGATTGCAGATTAATATAATGTTGATTTTCCAACGAGTACAGCGTATCCTTTGCCACAATGCGTATCTGATCTAAATGATCTTCATAACGTTTACGTTCGATACGTGATTCGGAAAAGAACACAGCACGACGCCTAAGAATTTGTGTAAATTCTTGAACTTCTTCAATTAGATTTGTAGACCCACGTAGCGCTTCGGGTAGGGAAGTTGGTTGCGCTTTTGTAATCGATTGTTCCACTCGCTCGAACATAGTTTGCATGTTCAACGCCTTCTGTTGTAATTGACGTAACAGCCTAGCCACTGTATGCGTAGTAATGGTAAAATTTTTATATGCCTCCTGAGTTATAGATTTGGTTTGTAGAGTAGACATTACTTCGGGGTCATAACTAAGTCGCAAATTATCGAGCCAATTTTGTATCGACGGGAAATGTCCATTCAATAAGGAATTTTCATATTCTGTGTACTTGAGTGGCGACCGGAACGTGCAAGCGGGCGATGAATAAGATTTTTCTTGCTTTGGTGTGCTAGTAAAGCCCTCAAATTGCGCTTGCGATCGTAGAACTAGCAGAGATTCATGATTAAAATGCTGTTGATAGTCATCAGCGAGACCGCCTAAAATAACAGTTTCATTATTGTACGGTGGTGGTGGTGTAGAGCAAAGCGGTTGTTCGCCAACACAGACTGTCTCGTCGCTAAAGTCAGCTAAACTAGTTCGTTCCAAAGCATTTAAAAAGCTACTTTCTTCTGCTTCTTGCTGATTGTGAGTAGATTTTAGTTGACGTTTGTTAGTAGGTGACAAAGGCGTGAAAGTGTGACGTTCCACTTTCCTACGTCTTTTAACGCGAGAAGTAGGGGACGACTCCAATGTAAGGTTACCATGGGCAATGGAATTCGAAACTTCTGTTGTTTTCATAGGGCTGCCGAGCGGAGTATTGCTTACCAATAATGTGTCATCCAACTGGCCCATTAGATTATCTTCATTATCTTCTTTAAAGTTGTCTTCCATTTCAATTTTCGTAGGAGGAGAGCCAAACGATATTCGTCTCGTTACGTTTACTAAAGGCGTATAAAACTCTGAACGGCCAGCTCGTCTTACAATAGTTGGTGGCGTCTCAGCAGGGCTCCGTGTTGATGATGGTGAACCCATCTGACTTTTAGAACTACGTGTCGATCTATTGCTGGGTGATCTTCGCTTTGACGAACGCCCACTTAAAGTGCGCATTATATGAAGCTCATCGTTATCGGAAAATCCGGAATCCTAAGTATAAAGAAGAGCAGAAATGATAAAGAAACGAAAATAACGAAAAACATAGCAACGTTTTGTTTGAATGGTACCTGCGATCTTAAACTGCCAGGACTATTGTGTGTGGGCCAAGATAATTTAGAGCTATTATATTCATCCTCATGCTCTTTTATACACGACAAATTGCCAGTGTAACGTTTATAATGATTTGAATCCAATGAGTGGTATATTTCTTCGCCATGATGTTCCTGTTGCTGTCGCGATGATGTCGCCGAAGAAGAGTGTGAATTAGAGGAGTCATCCGTAAAATTATTGCTACCGGTAACAAACATATGGGCATTATTTGTGTCTGCATTGCTTTGATGTTCGGAACCCCACCAAACTTTGCTGTAACTGCGTTGGAATGGCATAATTATGCAAAAGGTAGACGATGACTGTTTCTGGTGTCAAGAAATTTTTGTTGAGTTTATTACTGTAAATTACTGTAAATCAGAGTTGAAGAAAAACGAGCATTAAAAAAGAAACGAGCACTTGTATAACAAATTGGACGGAAAAAGAACTTTTCAAGAAAGAAAATTCTTAAAATATTGCACACATTTATAGTTGGAAAGGAGTTCACTTCAAGAGAGTTGCATAACACTTGCAAGTCACTATGTCGTTAGTGAATACTTTATCGAATTAAAAGCGATTTAAGATTTTATTTATATTTAATTATTGAGGAGAAATTCTTTTATCAATTGTCAGAGTACGGTAACGTTCAGGTCTACCATGCAAAATTTACGTGGAGTTGAAAATTTAAAGCATTTTATCTCATTACTCCTAAACCACACCAGATAAATATACAATCATTTTGATTGAAAGTTCGTAATTATACATACATTCACTGAGTTTTATCAGCACACAGTTTCTAGAGAACTCGTTACGAATATTGAAGTATATCTTACTAAATAATTTTGCCGAGTCAATAATACCATATTTTTACTTAACTAAGAAAGGCACACCAAGCATAAATCTACGTTCCTGAAGTAACGCTAGCAAGGGTGCCAAAATCAATATATTTTCATAATGATCTGTATAAACAATCTATTTTTGTAAGGTGGCAAGGAGATAAGCAGGTCTCAAGCCGAATTCCGGAAGATAAAGAGCAGGCATTGCTTTTAGGAAGACACTATTGAATCTACGTAGCACCTATAGAAAGGAGAGCATTGCGTCCGTTAACTGGCATTGACGTCGGTAACTCGTAGTATACCACACTTTGCTGATCCCACCATATGCACAGCTAAACTTTATGGCGATGAATATTCCGCTTCGGTGTCGATGTGACTGGCTTTCCTAGACTAATCCGTGACTTTTTGCGCAGGGGATTGCCGCAGCTTTCATTGTCAGTCACAATACGCCACAAAAAACTCCTCTTTGTTTGCGTGACAAGCAATGAAATCGCGATGTTGAAAGGACCGAAATGGCAGGCTCAGTTAATGCTATTTGTCCTCCGTCTGGGTCTTTCCCATCGGGATTTTTCGCCAATGCGGTTAGCTACTCAGGAGGTCCAGTCCACAACCAGTAGGTGGTAGAAAAGCTAACGATTTTGTTGTGTGAGGGGTGCCTGGTGCAGCTGAGTTGATTAATTCTCCCAGTAATTCAAGTGGCAGACTAGTAGGGATGGCTTCCCCAAGGTAGAAAATCCGAAATGCAAGTGCGACATTGCAAACATAATGACATGCGCATGCACGTGGGTCAGTTTGCCCATTTACAAAATCACGAGTACCCTGCTTAGACATTAGTTGAATTGAATGTTGATGCTTGGCCAGATTCTTCGGGGAACGCTGACATATAGACATACCATCTGGAAACTTCGGTGGAAGCTGATATGTCCACTCCCTTTTCGAACGCAGCAGGTTACCCAATGTTTGGGTGCGGGCTGTGGTTGTCACCGAATTGAGGTGCTTGATAGGCCCTGCCCTGTCTTAAGGGGAAGGTTTGGACCATACCTAAGCTTTCTTTCTGGTATCCATTGCTTGGAATGGACCCTCTCTCCTGCACGATTGTCTTGTAAGCCTGGGGGGTGCCTAATTCAACTATATTAATCACCGATGGTTCTGGGGAACTCATCTGATTACAGAGCTACGCCAGGTGAAAACGTTAAAAATCGATGTAATATCTGTATTCCATACATCCGCACAAATTAGTATATCCCTGTATTACGAGCCGCGTAGTTTAGTTTTTTTCTTGTCCGGCAATATGATGTACATTTATAATTATTTTTTCCATTATTATTATTATTAATTACATATATCTAGGAAAGTAGCAGAACTAAAATATTGTACGTAAAACATTAAAGTAAAAAATATTTGGTTAAGCGCTCATCGTTATGTCAAATTGCGTCAGCTTCATCAAAATATCTCAAAAATTGCGGCTTGTGGGTTGAACAAAAGACAACAAGACAGACGGACAGGAATGCTTAATAAAAGGTGAGCCTCCTTGAAGCTGTTGCAATAAGACATCCCTCTAAATTATGCAGTTTTCTGATTCCAGTCATCAAATGATTTATTTCGTGTTAATAATCTTAACATTTCTGCTACTAAGGGGTTAGTTTTCTAGAATTATAATTTTGCATTTTTCTTAAATGGAATGAAAATATTCGTTTCGTTACCATAAGATATTTTTATTCATTTAAATTTTATAAAAAGTCATATTTACTTTTTTACTTATTGTTCTAACCTCAAACATATTGATTTTAAGACAGAATATTTTATGTTTAAACAAATATTTGGTAGAAAATATTTGTTTTGTCAAAATATTTTATCACAAATGTATTTATTATGCATATATGTACATGTATACATTTGTGCAATATTATTTGCAAACATTAGTAAAAAGTAGAAAAAAGAGAGAGTGAGAGAAAAAGAGAGTGTGAGATCATATTCTTTCTTTTCGAATTTTGTACAAAAACTTTTCAAATTCTTTGTTTTATTTTTCTATTTTAATAATTTATTAGTTTGTTTTCTCTTCGATATTTCTTTGCAAAAATATAAAGGTCCTCCTCCCACATCTATGCATTGCTTTATATATATATATGTTCATATTTAAGAAGAAAGCAGACCATTAATTTTACTGCAAGAAATATATCGATAAATAAGCATCACTGACTAGCATGATTTGCCAGTGTTAACTTTCACGTGCGGTGCAAGTCATGAGAGAGTAATAACTTACGAAAATAGAAACAGTTTATCAAAAAGAAAAGCCAAAACTGTCAAAATATTGATGATGCAATCTAACATAACATAAATTTGTGCATAAAAGAAAAATAGAAAGAATAGGTTTCACTTCCCGATATAGATAAAATATATTTCTATAAAGTGAGAAGAAATAAAATTTTTATTTGTTAGCTTAGTAATAATAACGAAAGTATTTGCATTAGATTCCAATTAAATCCAACAGTTATATGCGCTAAAAATATATACTTGGTCCAATAAATCCTATCCCACCTATTCAGGGTGAGTTACCTTAGAAGGTTTTTTTTGCATATAATTGCTTGCCAAGAGTTATATGCGCTAAAAATATATACTAGGTCCAATAAATCCTATCCCACCTATTCAGGGTGAGTTATCTTAGAAGGTTTTTTT